>CANYCX010346505.1:0-11957 GCA_948193385.1 Breynia disticha f. nivosa | reverse complement strand
TCGTCCACCAGTCCAAATGTCACACGTACATCTTTAGCTCACGACACCAACTTCACAGCCTCACCTGGCCTTAACCTTATGGTGGACCATAGCAGCACGCCATCAACCACAACTATTGTCACCAAAACACACAAAATGGTGACACAGTGGCATACTTGTTCCCTTAAACCATGAGTATTTTCTGCAATACTCAACGACAATGATGACACACCCACCTGTTTTATAGAAGCCAACAAACACTTAAACTAGCGCCACACAATGATGACCAAGTATGAGGCTGTAATTCACAAAAACACTTGGACTCTTGTCCCTCTGGAGCAGGCTACCAATCTCGTGGGATGTAAATGGGTTTTGGACTAAAAGAAATGTCGACAACACTATTTCCTTCTACAAGGCCTACCTAGTTTCCAAAGGTTTCCATCAACACCAAGGCATCGACTTGAACGACACCTTTAGCCTAGTTATCAAACCAACTACTATACAATTACTTCTCTTCATCGTAATCTCTCATGGTGGGAATATCACGCAATTGGCTCTGTCCATGCCTTTCTTAACGGCACTCTGGATAACCAATGTTCATGATGAAACCTTTTGGGTTCGTTGACAATAACAGATTGAAGTTTTCCTGTAAACTTCAAAAATCCTCTATGGTCTCTGCCAAGCACCTCGGGTATGGTTTACTTGACTACGTAATATTTTACTATATTTTGATGGAATCCAAACATTCTTCATGGTTTATGTTGATGACATTGTACTTACAGGTTCGTCCTAACACTTTATGAATAAGGTTGTCGATTACTTACAAACCCAATTTACTTTAAAATTTCTTGGCAAGCCCACATATTTCTTAGGTGTGGAAGTTACATGGGACTCTACTGGTGCCACTCTTTCTCAGATGAAGTACATCCGTGATATCTTCAAAGATGTTCACATGCTTAATGCAAAGCTTATCACCACACCCGTTGACTGCACCTCCAACAAACAGAACGACATCCTTTCATCCAACGACACTATTAACAGAACTCACTACAGACGTATCATGGGTAGCTTACAATACCTATCCATCACTCGACCAGACATTTGCTTCGTCGTCAGCAAAGTCGCTCAGCATATGCACAATCCCTCATATGTTAATTGGGTGGCTGTGAAAAGAATACTCTAATATCTAGTTGGTACAATGGATCACGACATTCATCTATAGAAATATTTCAATCTTCATCTCTCTGTTTACTGTGATGCGAATTGGGTGGAGATAAAATCGACTGAAAATCTACTATAGGCTTTGCCATCTTTCCCCGTCCCAATCTTATCTTCTAAAGTTCTTGCAAACAGAGAGTCGTGTCCCGCTCGTCTACAAAATCAGAATATCGTGCACTTGCCGCATCTATGAGTGAAGTCCACTGGATTGTTTCCTTACTCAAAGAAATTGGTTTCCCTCCACCGCTACGCCAACATTGTGGTGTGACAATCTCAGAGCTACATATTTAACGAAAAACCCAATCTTCCACACATGATCTTGCCATCTCAAAATTGAATTTCATTTTGTGAGAGGCTTAGTAGCCAAGAAGCAGTTAGTTGTTCACTACATTTCCACTCATGATCAAGTAGCTGATTTCCTCACCAAGGCACGATCGAGAGACAAGTTTCAAACTCATAAGTGCAAGCTAATAATCCGTTCACCGACTATTTTCTTGAAGGGGAGTGATAAGGATATAGATAAGATCTCATCACAAAGTTGAATTGGTATTTCAAATTATATGTTATCACTTGCAGAGTTGTATCCCTTGCATTTCTGCTAAACTTTTGTCAAACTCTTGTATATATGTGTATACGTCAGCATAATGAAATACGTCAATTTTAACTTTTTTAATTTAACTGTATGGTGCAAAGCCACACAAATCAATAAACATGAAGCTAGAGCAAAATGTAATAAAAATAAAACAATTACTATACAATTCTATAATAAACCAACGTTCCCATACATTTAGCTAAACTGTATTACCACTACGTCTTCACGTTATGTATTTTTTGAATATAGTGAAAATGAAAAAAAATTACAAGAAAAATAAAAATGATTGAGATTTTTTTAAAATTTGCTTATAAGTGCTATAAATTAAGAAAATAGTTTCTGATTGATTAAATAATCCAATTAACAGCTGCCGAAGTCCCTAACCGAGAAAGTAGATCTTTTCTCTGGCACATTCCCGGCGTGGCGTAACCCTAGCGTGAGCGACACGTCTCCAGCAGTTGTTGTCCCAAACCTTATAAGCGTTGACCCAATGTTTGCACCAACATTTACATTCATGGAGGAAGGGGTGTTGGTCCCATAATCAGGCACCATAATTCTACCACGGCGACCCGTGTCATCACTTAAATCATGGAAAGATGCAGGTGGCACATCAGCTACACCGGCGGCAATGTGAGTAGTGTTATTAGAGGAAGAACACTGTCTATGCATTGGTAGTAATGAAGAATCATTGTGGTCATCAACATTGGTTCTCTTGGCCTGTGTGGTTGTTGAAGATGGCGTAGCTGCGATGGCTGTTGTAGGTGGCAATCCGCCTGGCGTGGCGGACGATGAGGTGGTTGGAGTGGAAGTTTGTTGAACATCATAGTTGTTGGTTTGTTTAATATCTTTATCTTGGTCTGAGGAAGTTAAATCCTCTTCTTTAGACTCATGTTGGTACATTTCTTCCACCATTGGTTTCCATAATCTCACCCTTGCATTAATGAACCAATTTGATACCTGAAAACAACAAATACAATGTGAGAACAATTTGATTTATGGGTTGTAGAATAAAGAAATCAAGCTTGCAAGTGAAAGGTATTGTTAGTATAACAACGCTCTCTTTCTCACTTTTTTTTACGCTAATATGTTACATTACAATTTGCACCCATGCAAATATGTATATAATGCTTTGAGTATCTAAAAATCACAACACATAAACCAACCAGTATTGCTAATTTTATACTTCATATTATTCTTATAATTTTACACTTGCGTAACTCTAAAATACTTGACAGTGGTGCGAGACCTAATATTTATTGTGATATTATCCAATATTTATCGTAATGTTAATTGCTCTATACTTTGTGACATAAAAGTGTTATTTTAGTGCTTCAAAACAAATGAAATTGTCCATTATTTTTACACAATTTTACTTAAAATAGTCTTTATTTATTTAGTGTAATATATTATGATTGGTTAATCTAATTATTTCACCATATTTGACAAAGAATAAAAGAGGAAAAATGGTTATAATCAATAGAAATAAAAAATTTTCTTTTAAAAAAAATCTCATGTAAAATGCGACTGAATGAGAGTGGGTTGGATATGACTATCTAGAATGGGGTTGGTGTGTCATAATATGATTATTCTCTTAAATGCTAATATGAATTGAACTTTTAAATGATGTATGAACTTGTAAGTGCAAGTTGCATGTGGAAAACTTAAATGAAAATTGGAATAGTGGTATACTTCCTCCTAAATAAGCATTCTTATAAATAAATTAAGAAATAATTTTAATAAGTGAAAAAAAAATTTACAAGAATAAAAACAGAATTTAAAGAGGAATATTTTGAAAAAAATGTGCTAAATTTTAAAAAATAGATTTGTTTTAGAAGAAAATTTTGAGTGAAGTAAGAATTTATGTAAGGAAATGGTTGGAACAGTAAAAGATCAAAGAGAGAAGAGGGTATGAAAAGACGACAAATTTTGGATCCCGAGTACCAAAAATTGATGCCACTCTTTCCATCTTAAATTTCTTCTCGTGGTTGGATATGACCATCCAGACTGGTGGTGTGTCATTTGATGAGTGTGTAAAGAGAGAGAAGAACCAAAGCTGCAAACTTTCATGTCTTATCTCTTCCGTACTTGGCTTCCCCTATTCAATTTTCATTATTACTGTTTCTCTCTCTTCTCTCCATTTCTTCACTGTATCAGTATTTATGTCTACCTCAGAATCTATGTCCCTATCTATCTATGTCCTTATCTTCAAGAATCCAAAGTGAAATAAATCTAACAGAACCACAACACACCAGAGAAATAAACCCCAAATCCATGCAACTCCCACTCAACACACAGGTCGTCCAAATTAGCCCTTGCTTTCACTAAATTTATTTTAATCAACATTCCTAAAACGTGAATATTTACACCACTTTCACTGCATGCAATATTAAAGGCATAGAATTGAGAGAGAAATGTGAGAAAGTGACTAACCTGATTTCTTGATAGACCAGTCTGTCGAGCCAGTAGATGCTTATCTGAATCACTTGGATACCTGAGAAACATTAGAAAGTGACATCAGAGCGAGCTCTTGTTATAACATAAACCGTATAAAGTTGTTAAATATTTGTTTGGTTTTGATACAAAATGCTTTTATGCATGGGCGTGACAAACTAAGACAATAAACCAAGAAAATGTATCAGTTCTGCAATCTCTGCTTACAAGGACAGCTGCACTCACTGATCTTCTTTCTCTTCATTATCTTGTGCCTACATTTTTCGGGTTTTTTTTTTCACTTTAATCTTTCACTCTGAAAGATTAAAAGTCTGGCAGTAAATTTTCTATTATTGTAAAGTTTTTTTTTTTACACTAAATAAATTCATGGTCTGCTACTGCTAAATTACATAAAGTGCAAAGCATAATTAAGATAAAGAAAAGTAAAGTGCAACAGAAACTCTTTCCACAGCTTTTTTTTAGCCTGTGATGATCAGAGACAACATTCAAGGACACTGCATTACTGTTACTTTAATCGAAATTTTAAAAAAGGCCTGAGAAAGAAACGACACAAGTTGGATCTCGTGCATGGATCACATTCATCAAGATTACTAATAATCATTATCCTTAAAAGCTTTTATTACTATTATTATTATATGAAGAAAGGTCAAAGGAGAACGTACGGGTGTAGGAAATGCTCGAAAAGCCAAGCCCTCAAAATGTTGACAGAACGTTCAGGCAAGCCACGCTGTGGTCTCCAAGCTTCTTGTTCCATCATTCCCATTTGATGAAATGCTCTTTGTTGTCTTAAGCTTTGTTCAAGCAATTTAAGCCTTGGAGTCTCTCCTTTTGTTATTCCTGAAGTTCCTGCGCCATCTTTGTCTCCAAGTAGCTCACAACTATGCTTCAATTGTGCTGTTATTGCGTCCTTTAAACAACGGAAATGCCTTGACATTGCCTTTTGTGCCAGTGCTGTGTACGGTACTGCCGCACCAAAACCCATGATTAAGTCGAACGAGTTCACCACCATTTGCATTTGCTCGCAATAATGGTTGTATCTCCGATCCACCTATGAAAAATGACCATATACGACACGCTTCATTAATTAATAATTAGGCGTTGTGTAGTACTAATATAAGGACAAGGAGTTAGAGAATGCCATTAAATCTGAAATCATTAGAAAAAGAGAGTAGTAATTGCTGAAAGTTGGTAATTACTAACAGACAGTCAATATCATGAAAGCCAAATTGCACGAAAATAGGTGGAGAAATCGTATAGCACTGGACTACGAAATGAGAGGGACAACCATGATGATGAAATGCAAGAAAGAATTAATAATAATCATAGCCCTAGCTTGCTAGTACGTGACAACAAGATTGATATTGATGAAACTCACAGACACCAAATTCAGAAATTTTAGTGCCCCAGAAATAAGAATTTAATAAGGGCTCTTGTTGCAGATAAAGGGAGAAGTGTCTGTGAAGAAAGACTGAATATCCATAGTTTCTTTCTCTTGCATTCTTTTCCAAATACAAACAATTGACAGGTTTGCTTGTAAATATTTTAAAAAAAACAATTGAAAACTGCCCTTTTGATGTCAACTATGATACATATGTAATGGTCAGTGGTTACCTTATTTCTTTGGTAAATTTAGTGGTAAAGGGATCAATTAAAATATTAATTAAGGCTACGAGATTTAATTTCTGACTTCATAGCAGTTTTAGGAAAGACATACAAGTTTTGATTTGCTGATTCGTCAGTTTTTTTTTAGACTCCCTAGTTTGTTTTGTAGATTAACCCGACTCCTTTCTTAAATTTTTTTTAAAAAAAATGATATATCTATAGGGTGTGTCATCTTCCAAATCAGGAGTAACGTCGGATTCTTGATGGGCGTATATCTCTCTTACTACTCTTTCATGGTTTTACCAAACAGTGCCTTAACACCCACCACTCACCTCACCAATCCACTACTATATACTAATGATTCATTTAAACAAAACTTAGATTAAAAATATTTCTATATAAAAAAAAATAAAGCAATGACGACCAATCTTACTCTACCTACTAGATCCTATGGAGCCTCCCTATTGCACCAGCCGGCTTTTCTCTACTTGTGATTTTAAAAACTTCACCATAACTTCCTCCAATATCTTTCTGCTTAATAATGGACTAAATAATTAACTTAATTATGATTAAGTTAGAGACTTGACTCTTGAAGGATGAGAAAAGAAGAAATTAGGAAAAATGAAAATTAAAAGCTCAATTAGAGAGAAGAGAGAGAGAAAAGAGATTGAATATACATGCCTCATCAAGCATGGATAGTAGTTTGACCTTCCTTCGTTGATGCTCAATCCTATCAGCAGCTGATAATGGAGGAAGTTCCTTTGTTGATGAAGAAAAAACACCGCCACCGCCGCTACCACCACCGGGATTATTCGAACTAGGGTTTGAATTATTCCTATCATATTTGTTTTTCTTGAATTGACCTCTCCCTACACTACAAAACTCCTCCAACAATTCTTGTGCTGCTTTCACATACTTTGAGTTCCTCAATACATTCACAGCCCCTAATGAAGAAGATGGTCCGTACCCTACATGAATTTGATGGTTCTGACCTACTCCACCACCAGAGCTCCCTTGTAAATGCAATGTCTGGTGATGTTGGTGAGCTCCCAAGTTCTTGAAATATTGTGTACCACTACTTGATGACAACCCTCCAGCACCTCCTTGATTGAAATACAATAACCCGCCATCTCCCATCCTTAATTCCTCCGCTTTAGTTGCTTCCAAGTGTTGTAAAGAAGACGACAACGACAAAGAAAGACCTTGTCCTTCCACAACATGACTCCCAATCTCCGAAGGGCGACTTAAATGATGATGAGGATGATGGGAAACATTATTACTCCCTCCTTCATGAGAACTATCAGGAACCCAAGTGAAGTGAGAAGGTTGTATGACACTACTGGCACCGAACCCAGAGCCTACAGAAGGAGCAAATCTCTGAAGTGAAGTGGAGGGGTTTGGTAAAAGCATGTGGAGAGTAGATGAAGTAGAAGGTGGAGGAGGAGGTTGAGAAGGAGAAGGAGAAGGAGACCTTTGAGGATTCATTAGGAAAAGCTGCATGGCTGAAGCTGAATCCGCTGCATTAATGTTTGATATCGCCTGGTTAGGATGCTGATGAGATAGACTCGTGACAGTAGTACCACTCTCCCGGTTATTATTATGATCTTTTGAATTACTCCCATTAGTGTACCACTCATTTGTTGATGCCATTGGATTTTGTCTTTGCCGGTAACTATGGTCTAATAAATCCGCGGCAGCACCAGCTCCCCCTCCTTGAGGAAAATTAAACATTTCTGATAACATTCCGGCAGTTTCATACACCGGAATTCCCCCAGATTCTTCCTCCTCTATTCCTACTAATGGCGGTGGAGGAGCCTCGTATCCTCTAAACTTATCTCTTCGGATCTGCTGTGTCATATGAGGCTGCGGGTGAGGCCGTTGAGAGTGATCTAGCTGGGCTCTGTCAAAGCCATTAGAGAAAGAAAAGATGCCTTGTTGGTATTCTTGTGACATAGAATAATGGCAAGCGGAATCGTGAGTGGACTTCTTGTTAACTGTAGGTGGTAGAAGTAGTGGAGTTGCTATGCCCATATCAGACTAATCTGTTGCTGATATTACTGAAGCTATGTCTCCCGATGATCATCTTCTCTCTTTTATACATACGTGAGCTCACTAATATTCTTCTGCTAAAGATGGGTTACACAAGAAACAGAAACAAGAAACACAAACCATCTTGGGATTAGAATTAACATAAATCAAGAAACCTACAAATAGGTTTGTTGATGATATATATATTTATAAAAAAAGAAAAAGGAGAAGCTAGCAAGTACCTCTAACAAGAGGAAGAAGAGAAGTTGCAGAGATGTAAAGCTCTGAGACATCCTTTTCTATGGAGAAGAAATGAAAGCAGACTGAAATCTTCTCTCTCCATCTGTCTCTACTTTCGTCTCTTTCGTTCTCTTCCTCTTTGTTGCAGCTCTAATATACTTAATTGCTCTCTCCTTGTTTTGTTTTTTCAATTATACTCTACTTCTCTACTACTACCAGAGACCTATTTTATACTTCCATTTGTGTATAAAATTGGATTTTAAAGTAAGTGGAAGCTGAATAATTCTTGGTTTTGTGTTCTTCTTCTCTCAGACAAGACTCGGCCTCTTAAAAAGAGAGATGAAACAACAGCAAGACAACTGGTCACTCTACCTCATCTCTTTTGCTACTCTCAAATTCATTTTATTATTTTATTTGTTTTTTCAATACGCTACTTATTATTAGTATTATTTGTTTTATGAAATGACGGAATTGGCCTTTTCTACACTGTCCAAAGGGCAAGGGTATGTTTGTACCACGACAAGAACATAAACCTTTTACAACTCGTAGGAATCCAAACTGACATTTTCAGGGAAATTATCACTAGAAGCAAACAGTCAATTTTACATGAATGTCTTTTTATTTATTTAAATATTTTTGGGACATTTGATTAATTATATTAATTGTGATTGGAAATGACCAAAATGTAGCTTTCAAATGACGGCTATAATCGTCATTTTATACAGGTCCCTTGGAAAACAACGCAAACTACGGAATAAAAAAAGATAAGGTAAGGTACGAAGTCATCTCAATGATCAAAACTACCACCATCCTTGGATTTTTAATTGCATGACCATAAGGCCCTAGCTAATCATTATCCCTAATCCCAATAAATCATATAGTTGGTGAGGATATTTTCGTCATTCCAACATTAAGATATAAGGCATTAATAGCACAACCAAAACTAGCCGAGATGGGGAACCCTTTAACAAAATACAAACAACTAAGGATGAAAACGGGTGGGGTATAGGAGGGTACGCCAAAATCCTATATGCATCCTTGGCACTAATTTCGTACATTTAGGTTTATCTTGATCTTTTCCGTGTTGAGGTTGATTAGAATTTTTAGAGAATTGGAGTCACGGAATGTATATGTTTGGTAAGATGTACGATGAATACATTTCAAGACAATTCGAAGTGTTGACAGAATTGTAGGTGAAGAAACGAGCAGTTACACGGGTGTGTTGTGTAAAAGGAGGTTACACGGGAAGTTATACAAATGTGTATTGTAACACTAGCCGCGACACAGTCGTGTTAGTGGCTGTGTTGTCATGTTAGTGCTGCGATGAATTACACTTATGGATCCCCATCGTGTCTTAAAACATACAGATGTGTAATTGCACCACACAAGTTAAAACCAACACAATTTTAGGGTTTTGTGTGCTGACTTAGTGTAAAATTATATATAATGGTTTGCACTTATCTCTTGTATGTCTTTTGGTGACCGAATAATAAAATAATTTGTTTCTTTGCCTGTGGACGTTGGTCTCATTCACCAAACCACGTAATTTCTATGTTTTCTCTTATCCTATTGTGTGATTTCCATGACAAATGGTATCAGAACCAAAATTGAGGTTTATTCATAACTCGGGAGCATGCTCTTGCGATAAAGATGATGCCTTCAAAGTTCGATGCTATAATGAGTTCAATGGATCAAATGATTTTGCTCTGTGGAGGCTAAAGATGAAGGCGGTCCTCATTTAGCAAATGTGTGAAGGGGCGATAGAAAGTGAAGAGAAGATGCTAGTGGAATCGACAGTGGTGCAAAAAGTCAAAAAAGAGAAAAGGGCACATAATGTTATTCTATCAAGTTTGAGATGAAACCTTAAAGGAGGTAGCTGATTAAAATACTATAGCTGACATATTGTAAAAGTTAGAGAGTGAAAATCACAGGTGATCCCTGACGAACAACTTTATTAGAAAAGGCGGTTGCATACTTTCAAAATGACCGAATGCTTGTATGTAAAGGAACATCTTGATCAATTTATAATAGGATTATATTACATTTTAAAGGCAAGGTTTAATTAACTTTCCTCTCCCATTTATAAATTTTAAAATATTATCATTATATTTTCGAAGTGTTACAGTTATACGGGCGTGTTAACCATGCAATATAACAAGAGGCTACATGGGATTACACATGCATCACTTCAACAGTGTAATGTAACACAAACAACGACACGACTATATTAGTGATTGTGCTATCATGTTAGAGCTGTGATGGTATACACAGATGGATTTCATACCATATATTGAAAGGCAGAGTCGTGTAATTGTGTTGCATAGGTTAAAACTAGGACAATTCTAAGATTTTGTATGATGACTTGATGTAAACCTATATTTAATAGTTTGTACTTGTCAATTAATATGTCTTTTGGTGTCTGATTATCATAATAACTTTTTTTATTTTATTACTCTTTTATTCACTCATTAATTTAATTTAACCTCTTAAATAATTCATGTTATATAAGATTTCTTAAATATTCTTCAATTTAATTTTATATTAAAAAATAACAAGCTAAGGAGTATTTTTTACTAGAAGATATAAGAAACTCGTAGGTATTGCTCTTACAAATAAACTAAAGAACTTTGTAGTGATTTTTAAATGAAGATTAATAAAATAGAAAAAGAATTAAGCCTGACATAGTGTTCGGAAAGTTGTAACTGAGATAAAAGGTCACACTCGAGACATGTCATATATTAGGGGTGACAATTTTTTATACGACACGATTACACATGTATTTTAAGTGGGTTAGTATTTTATACAAATACCTCCGGGTCATAAATGGGTTGACATGTTTATGATTTCGTAAATAAATAGGTTGACCCGTTTAACACGATTATATTAGTTGTGTTAAATGTTATAGATTGGCACGACTCATTTAAATTAATTTAAATTAATTTTAAACATGTGTTAGGATTTACAGTAAGTATTCTAAATGAATTCTTGATTGAATCTTTTCTATTTTATGTGTTTATGTCTATATATTTAAATAGGTATAATCGTGTCATGTCATTACGTGTCCTGTCGTATCGTATTTAATGTGTCAAATTGAACCTGTTTAAACTAAATGTGTTTGGTCGTGTCGTGTCGTGTTTAATGTGTAAATTGGACCTGTTTAAACTAATAAACGCGACCTGCTTACAATAAACGGGTCAATCCGTGTAACCCATTTATTAAATGGGTCAGATTGGGATTAAGGTTAAATGGGTTCGGGTCATAAAAGGGTCAACTCGTTTAATCCGTTTAACCCGTTTAAAGTTGGATCATAAACGGATTGACGCGTTTAGACATGACTCGACACAAATTGTCACCCCTATTACCTACACGAGCTAAGGATCAAGCTAAGTACAAGTTAGGTTTGTGTATATTTTTGTGTTCTATGGTGTGATTTGAAAAGCACATAAAACCACTTTAAGGTTTGGGTATATCACGATCGAGCATGCTTCACTACCTTACCCTTTTCTTTTATATATTGCTCTTGTATTTTCATTTATAATTTTTCGAATAAAAAATTGATTTAGATTTGCATGGGGTTTTTTTGTACATGGTTATAATAATTTTAATGATTAGAACATTAAATAACTAAGTTATAAGAACTTGAACTTTAATGTGTTAGAAGGAAAGTAAGATTAGTTGGGGTTTTATTTTTCTTTCTTTTAGTTATTAAGTAGTTTTAATTGAGCTTAATTTTATTTAATTTACAACACATGAAAAATAACTTGAACATCAAATTTATAGAAGATTATGACATTCTCCCTATATATTCATCAAGAATATCGTACTTGATTCGCTGAAAGGATTCCCT
>CANYCX010346306.1:0-24659 GCA_948193385.1 Breynia disticha f. nivosa | reverse complement strand
GTTTAACTGTAATATAAATTTCATATAAATTTATGTAAACTTTATGTATATATAAATACTTTTACACACGAATTTATAGTTATTTTTAAGTATTTAAACTTAATACAAATTTTTAATTTGATATATACTGTATTCTTATGTTATTTATTGATTGTAAAAATTAATTTTTTTTATCAAATTTTTATAATTTTAAATTTAAATATTAATAGTATGTAAATATTATATCAACTTTGTATATCTCAATGGTGAAAAATATTTGTAAATTAATAAATGAAAGTAAAAATATTTTATTAATTTAAATTTATTATAAACTTATAATTTGATATACTAAATTATTATATTTTTTTATAAATTTTGTATTTTTATAAACTTTACATCATAAAACGACGTAGTTGGGCTGTTTTGCTTTGTTTTTTAAATGTTAACGGGCAATTTCAGTTTAGTCCTTGCTTCTTAATTATTCTTTTTAAAATACCACTGCCTAGTTTAAACAATTGATTATGAGAATGAGAGTAAAACGCTGTCGTTTCTTATTTGTACCATCCTTCACCCCAACCCTACCCTTCTCCTCGCAACCGCCGCTGTCCCTGCTCGCAACAGGCCAACAACCACAATCCTCGCAAACTCCACTCTCCAATCCATGTCTCCACCACAGTCCACTCCCTCCTTTCAGTCTGAATCCTTTGTTCTCCCTTCTTCGTCCGTCTCGTCGCCTCTTCAACTTCAACCCTGTCCACCGCTCCGCTCCCCCTTCTCCGGTGCTAAGGGGAGCGGTGCTCCTTTGTGGTCGCCGGCAAAGGGGGGCGTACTTTCGTCACTGCTGATTGACCTTTTTCATTGTTGAATCTACGAATAAACATGGATTCCATGTGTCTGCTGCATTATTTTTTCTTTCAATATAGAAATGACTCAGTCTATCTATAACCACCTCTTAATTATTGCATGCCTCTACCTCATTAATTGTTAATGATAATTATTATATAATTTTATAAAATTACCTCTGTTTATTTTTTTAGGCTGAATTAATTCACATAGATGATAATATTTGAAAATTCCTTTTACATTAAAAAATATAAAATTAACTATTGAGTAACAATTAAAATTGAAATATGATTTATTAGATTATGATAAATGAGGTAATTTTTTTTAATTCTTAAATACTTATATGGACTGTATGCTACCAATTATTGAAAGAAAAATTTCAGGTGTACAAGTGGAATCATCAAATTAATTATTGGTGTACAATGTACACAATTATTAGTCCATTCTCTTGTCACATAGTGAGGTTGTTGTTGAAACTTTCTACTACTCTATAAACCAAAATAATACATTCTCACGTGAATGAGCTGGATAAATCCAGCCGACTTTAGATCGATTTTGTTTCGGGTTGAGAATGCGAAGTAATGTCGATAGTAAGTATACTTTGCAATTCAAGTTAATTTGTGTTGAATTTTAATAGTCATACACAAGTTCATTCATGTACAATTCACATTCATTTACATTATATTCAAATCCAACTTGTTTAATTTCGTATCGGGTCAATTCAGGTTATTATATCAAATTTTTTCAGGTCAATTAAATTTGCGAGATATTTCATAAGGTATTTTTCAGGTATTAAACTTATATTTATCCATATTTTAATAATTTTTCTTTTACTTTTTATATTTCAATTAACATAAACATTTTGAATAAATATAAATATAGCATACATAAAAATTAAGGAATAAGAATTTAAAATCATATTTTTTTACAATTATAACTAAATAAATTGAATAAAATTATTTAATATAATTTTTTTATACATTTGTTCAATATTTGTTCTATATTTTTTAATGGAATATTTTAAATAATTTAGTCTTTAAATTATTAATAAATTTTTAACAGATCATCAAGAGTTGTATTCGGCTCTTGTCAAGTTTATCTATTTAACATAACAGATTATAAATGTGTCAATTCATTTATGATTCAAACTCATTTATACATTGCTCCAATTTGAATAACTTCGTACCATGTCATATCGGATTTACAAATCGCGTGAGTTTTTGTGAAGTTAATGATATAGCTACAATTCTAAACCATTTTAAGATTATGTAACCATATTGCTATTGCAAATGAACCTTTTGTTTCGCACAAGACTTATTTGATGATTTTTTTCCTGATCGTCTTGTTCCTGATTTAACTCGAGTGACAAGCAAGATCTCAGGGGTTGTTGTGGAAGGAAGACCTGCATCTTGCATCTACCTGCCAGTATTTTTGGCCTGCGATAATCAACATTATGCTTAGATTTTGATCTTTCGTTATTGAAATCTCTTCTTTCCATTAAAGTCAGATATTAGTACTCTAACAATGTAACAGGTTGGCTTCTGTATTTGGAGAATTAAATGATCAAGCAAACGCTGATACTTTAAGTGAACTTTGGGTTCTGAATTCTGATCTGATTCTACAAACAATCTCTTGCTTCAAAGAGAGAGATTCAAATTCTATGCAGCCACACTGTTGATTCTTCTGCTTTACTTGCATGCGGGGAAAGCATCGCCTTTTCCACCCCAAATGGATGTCAGCCGCATTCACCAACACATATTCAAGGGAACTAATTGAGATAAGAATTCGTGACCATTCAATATTAAATCTGAATCTTTAATTTGTTCGGTAAAATGCATTTGTTGAGTTTGTCCAAAACCCTATAAATGTCTGCCACAATTATCCGTTCTTACAAACAAACACTATCTCAAAACGCATTAATGGTTAATAAATCAGTGCCTAAACGAAACTAACTAACCTTTATTTCACACGTGTAAACCACACGTACAACGCATCCTCCACGCTCAATTTTTCTCTCTTTCCACACCGTTTCTTCCCACTCTCGTATCAAACACTGTTGAAAACGACTAAGTCAAACTTCACACCACGACTCGTTCGATTGTGACTCAGTTCCCCGACTATGTCCGCCTTCTCGGAGCGACACGAGCTCGCCAACCTCTGTAGCTCACGCGACTGGTCCAAAGCGATCCGTGTACTTGACTCGCTCATCACTCAGTCATTAAATATTCAAGACATTTGGTTCGTTTTCTATGATGATTATCTTTTTTTTTTCATCTTCGTCTTATTTTTTTATTAAGTTTCGGTTTGATTAGTTGACGATGATAATTTTGTTTTATTTACAGTAACAGGGCGTTTTGTTATTGTCAATTGGAGCTTCATAAACACGTTATAAAAGATTGCGATAAGGCGCTTCAGATTGACTCCACATTGCTTCAGGCATATATTCTTAAAGGTGTATTTTTTTGTGCGGCTGAGTTTGGTTTCGTGTTGTTTTGTTGTATGAATGTGAGTTGAAATGTGGTTTGTGGTGTTTTGAGTTGGTTTTAGAGTTGTTTTTGTGGTGCATTGCCTTTTTGGTTAAGTGTTGTCGTTGCATTTGAGAATTCACAACTACATTGTTTCTGTTGTATGTTTGTCTGTGATGTTATGCTTTATGATAAATTGTTGTTGTAAAGATGTAAAATTGATAATTTTTTTTTTCAAAATTGTGCTTGTTGTTTTATGTTATTGTCTCTACGAGATTTGAATTATATTATGCATTTTTCTTTGGAAGTGTAGGAGGAGCTTACTTTTTGCTTTGATTATTTTTTTTTTTCCTGTAGAAGTTGACGTTAGGATTTTGGTTATTTAGGTTGTGCATTGTCGTCTCTTGGAAGGAAAAATGAGGCAATTCTGGTATGGGAAAAGGGCTATGAACACGCTCTCCACCAGCCTGCGGATCTGAAACAGTTGTTAGAACTGGAAGAACTTCTTCAATTAGCAAAGTCAGGCTTAGGTCAAGAAAACTGTGCCACAGGATCCAAATCGCTTATGAATGATAATGAATCTAAATCTATTGACAGCAGCAAATCAAGTGAAGCTCTTGCTGAGCAAAATAACCTTGTTCAGGCATCTGATTTATGCAGTGAGTCAAGTGTTGTGTCTGAAGTTGAGAGTATATCTGATCTTGTTGTTGAGGGAGGCAATGGGATCAGTGAAAGCATCGAAGAATCATCATCTATTTCTGCAGCAGAAAATGGAGTGCATCTCAGGGATGCAACAAGTGAAGAAAATACAGATCAAAATAATTTATGTGATCAATCTGAATTATGTACCGATTCAAGGGATGCATTTGAGATTCACGGGAAGTCTGTTGATAGTCCACAGCTGCTTAATGTATTCAGTGACAAAACGAAAGTTCTTAAAAGTCCTGATAGCTCGACAAATGAAGTTCAAGCTATTAAAGATATTGTGAGTGTTAACTCTGAACGGTGTAATGAAGCAAACAGTCCGCCTGAACAAGCTGGCAAATTGTCTTTGATACACAGCAACTCTAGTGGCAGTGAAACTTGCAGCAGATTTAGTGACAGAATTAACATGCGCAAAGAAGTTGATGAATCTAAGAAAAGTGAAAAGATATTTGCAACTAAGGTTTCAAAGACCAAGTCCATAAGTGTAGATTTTCGCCTTTCAAGGGCTATAGCACAGGTACACTTTTGGTTTCCTGTCCCAACTGCTGTATTTTTGTGATATCAGTAATAATTTTTAGTCCTTTGACAGGTCAATGAAGGAAGGTATACTACTGCCATATCTATATTTGACCAGGTAAATTGAATGTGTTGTGCTGGAATTTTGCTTTTTGATATATTGCGAGGATATCTAGACTGGGTGATCTCTCTCCTGGAGAATAGAGATTTACTGGAGAGCATTTTTATGTTTTACTGTCTATAGTGAACTGGGATGAGTGTGTTGTATTTCTCTCGTTCTATTCCGACTTCTTTTCCTTTTGATCAATGTGTTCTCTAATTTTCATACTTAGATACTGAAAGAGGATCCTAATTATCCTGAGGCACTTATAGGAAGAGGAACAGCATATGCATTTGAAAGGGAGTTACAAGCTGCTATTGCTGATTTTTCCAAGGTATTCATATCTTCTTTTGGTTTTTTTCTCTTTCTGTTATATGCTTGTTAGTAGCTTAGTGATACCTATCATAGGCTATACAAACAAATCCATCAGCTGCTGAGGCATGGAAGCGAAGAGGTCAGGCCCGAGCAGCTTCAGGGGAATCTTTGGAGGTAAGAACAGTTTAACCGATCATATTTTTTTGCTAAATCTGCATGTATTATCGGCTTACTTTCCCTACATTTTTACTTTTTTTTTTCACAAATGTTAGCATGGTTATTATGCTACAATTTTTAATGGAACATCTTTGAAATCTTTGAAAATGGGAATACGATGATCTTTATGAAAATATGATCTTTGACCTGCTGTAACACCATTCTGGTATATGATGATCTTTTTCATATCCTTTTTTGGTATAGAAAAGGAGATCGAGGTCATTGTTATTTTTTGTTTCTCATGAGCTTTTCCAAATAGTAGTCTTATTGCTTGCTATTTGTGATCTTTGCTTCTATTCAAATTCAAGCAACATAAAATCAGCTTATATACTCTAATGTTTTCTGGATGTCAGGCTATTGAAGACTTGACCAAGGCATTAGAGTTTGACCCAAACTCAGCTGATATATTACATGAAAGAGGTAAGTCCAAGCTATCTCAACTGGTGCAACCCCATTATTTTTCTGCTTCTTGTTTCTGCCGTAAGGCTTCCTTTGCATTTTCTGGTTTCTTGTTGGTATTAAAGAAGTGTAATCTTTAAATGAAAGACGATATTGTACATGTAAACCTTTCGAACTGAGTTCTGATGTTTTTTTTATGTGTACACTATACAGTTCGCAAAAAGTTACGTGTGCTATGATATAAATTTTTAAGAGACTGTTTTGACACACAACTGATTCTCAAAATTGTCAAAAAAATGCAGGAATTGTCAGTTCCAAATTTAAAGACTATTATGCTGCCATCGAAGACTTGTCTGCTTGTGTGAAGATGGATAAGGATAACAAGTCTGCATACACATATTTAGTCTGTCTTGAGCATCTGAAACTTTGTTAATTATGGACTATTATTTTGTATTCTTGTCACTGGTTTTGATGAACTTACCTCGTGGCCTGGGGTTATTGAATGTTGACTTGATAGGGCTTGGCATTATCTTCAATTGGAGACTATAAAAGAGCCGAGGAAGCACACTTAAAATCGATTCAGATTGATAGTCATTTTCTGATGGCATATGCTCATCTAACCCAGGTAACCGTTGTTAACTATCTTGATCGTTTTTATGCTATCAATGTCTTTATGGTATTTATGAATTATGAACTGCTGTCACTGTGTCAAGCTCTATCTCTCTCTTTTCCTTTTTGTTTTTTTTTTTTCATATGATAAGTATTATATTGGCACTTGGCAGTTCTATCAAGATTTGGCAGACTCAACTAAAGCCTTGGAATGCATTCAACAAGCTTTGCAGATTGACATAAGGTCATGTTTCTGAACCATTTTTATTTTCTTAGAGTAACTCATGTTATTTAGTTTAAGTACCTAATTCAGGTTATCTTGATTTGATACTGCATCTTCTTCAATGAGGTTAACAATTTTTCTCATATTCTGACTCTGTTTGGCTCTTTTGCAACTTTCGATTAAATCTTTGGTCTTTTGCAGGTTTGCGAAGGCATATCACTTGCGTGGGCTCTTACTGCATGGGATGGGCGAACACAGGTATGCTCAATTTGCAGACTGTTTTTCTGTGAATGGCATGAATTCATTATATTGATGTAATCTAATATCATTTTGGTGGTTCTGGGAGTAGTTGGAATTTGTGCCTCTGTTCATGGTGTTGTGGTTATGATGTGAAATCACCTGATGTTAAGTTTACAGCTTATTTTGTCTCATTTATGTTCTTAATGTTGGTGAAAATTCATGTTGTATACTTTTTCCTGGTTCTTATTGCTCTAGTTAACATCTTCATGTTTCTTCAAATTAATTGAACTTCTTGCTAAGGGTACTTGACAGATTGATATTGACCCTTTTTTTTTAATATTTATAGTAGTTCTTATTCTGTACAATTCCACCCCATCAATAGCATTTGGCTTTTTGTTGGTATTAGTTAGCAGATCTGACCTTTTGACTCTTGCAGGAAGGCTATTGAAGATTTATCAATTGGATTAAGCATTGAGAACTCAATCATAGAATGCTTGTATTTAAGAGCTTCTTGTAATCATGCTATCGGATTATATACGGAAGCGGTAATAAGGACTTCCATTTTTCAATCTTACCATAATTTATTGAACAGCAATTTTCCCTTTGTCATTCTTTTGAAGCAATAAATTGTTTGTTAGTTTCCTTTTGTTTTGGATATATTCCAAATACATTACAGTTTTATATTTTTTTGTAAGATCTCTATTATGATTAATGCATTTGAAGTGCAGACATATTCTTGTTTAATTGAATTCTCATACTGTGTGATGCTTAGTTATGGTTTCCCTGTGGTTGTACCCATTGTGTTGCACCAAAAATATTTGATTGGTCCCAATTCTAAATTGATCGGCACTTGATTTTGAAGTCCATATAACACTTGTGTGATTGTCCAGGTGAAAGATTATGATGCTACACTAGATGTTGAACTTGACTCGATGGAGAACTTTGTGCTTCAGTGCCTTGCCTTCTATCAGGTTTGTGTTAGAAGTAGTAGAACATATTCTCCTAGAATGAGTTTATAATTTTTTTCCCAGTTTATGCCAATCTGCCTTTTCATGCATGGAAGCTGTTGCCATTTTTCTCTTACATGCATTTTGACACTATTTTTTTAATAAGTTTTGCATTGACTAAACCATGGTAAAAAATATGTTGTACAAATCCTTCCACTGTATAATCTTCTTACTCTGGACTAGTGACTAGTTTTGGTACAACTCAAGTGGTTTATCAAACTTGTGGAGAATTTTCATAGCAGAATGGAGCCCAGCTCTTAATATTGAAGCATTTTGTGATTTCTTTTGCAGAAGGAGATTGCATTATACACAGCTTCAAAAATAAACAGTGAGTTTTGCTGGTTTGACATTGATGGAGATCTTAATCCTCTCTTCAAGGTTGTAATTAGTAAAAATCATAAATAATAACAAAATTATGTCCTTCTGAATATTTGTCGTCCAATATTCATTGGTTCATTATTACTTATACAGGAGTATTGGTGCAAAAGATTACACCCAAAGAATGTCTGTGAAAAGGTTTTCAGGCAACCTCCTTTGCGGGATTCTTTTAAAAAGGGCAAGCTTAGAAAACAAGATTTTTCCATGACAAAGCAGAAAACAACCCTTTTAGCAGCTGCTGATAACATCGGCAAAAAGATTCAATATGATTGCCCAGGATTCTTACCCAACAGGCGTCAGGTAATTTGACTTTGAGAACAATGTGATTAATTTACAGTTGCCTTTTCTTGATCTTTGTTCTAGCAAAGCTTCTCTTTCCCTTAATTCAAGGGCGGTTGTTTTAATTGGTGCTAGTCATATATCTAATTTGGCATCGTTTGCCTTTTCCACTGTCTTTGGAAGTAGAGATCAAGTGGCTAGATGTTTTGTTTGTTATATTCTTAAGGTTATCCTCTGATGCTGGGCAGAAACTTCATGGGAATTAACTTATGAATGACTCCAAAGAAAGTTTTTTGGCCACTTATACTGCTCCTTCTTATATTACAATAAGTTGTTTAATGTATTTTACTGTGGTCTTTATATTTTAAGTGCCAATCAATCCAAGATTTTAAAGAAGCGCCTCTTCTATTATGGCTCAGCATCGCATGGCTGGATTGGCTGCTATTGAGATTTCCCAGAAGGTTTCAAAAGCTTGGCGTTCTATGCAACTCGACTGGAAACATGCTAATAAAGGTATGACAAAATATGGCAAGAGGGTCCGTGGGCGAAATAACATGCCCAGTCAAAACAGAGGTGGTCCTGGTTGCAGTACAAGCAATTCTTCAGAGACCTCAATTTCATATAGCTCTTTAGAAGATGGATCATCTAGGCGTTCTATGATGTCATGGCAAGATGTTTACTCTCTGGCTGTTAAATGGAGACAAATTTCTGAACCTTGTGACCCAGTTGTATGGGTCAACCAGTTGAGGTATATTCACTACACTATACCAATCTGGAAATCATCTCAATGCTAAAATCTTGTTATCTGCATCCTCATATTACTAAAACATATGTGGTTTTTAACATAGATAAAATACGCTGATATCCTTCATAGTTCAATGGAATTGTCCCTTCTTACGTTCTCAGTTTATCACTAAATAAAATGTTAAAAGTTTATCTTCACATTGAGCTGTATTTGAGCTTGGATTGACAGAGAAAGCTCTGTAAGTGGGGGATTCAGTGCCATATATGTATTTGGGAAAGGATTAGTCGGAGTCTTTGAATGCAGATGATTATTATGATCAATATCTCAGTTACTATTATTTCGCTATTTAATTTTTTTCTCGTTAAGTTGGGTTAATCTGCATTTCAGTGAGGCATTCAACTCTGGATTTGGCTCACATACACCAATGATTCTTGGACAGGCAAAAATTGTTCGCTACTATGCAAATTGTGAAAGGTAAACCTTGAAAGTAATATGGTAGCCACATACATCATATTGTTTCGGAATGAACTTTCTTGTGTATTACTTTTCCTGTATGGATTGGCATTCCCTGGCGCACTTAATTCACAATTACATGATATCAGTGGACGAAATGTTAATGGGTTTTAAATGCGTCAGAACGCTAGAGGTTGCAAAGAGTATCATTAAGGAAAAGAAATTTGTACACAACAAAACAGATCAAATCATTGATCTCTCTTCAGACGAGAAACTGCAAAATGTGAGTTATGTCTGTTTTTTATTTCAAAGTATTACCATCCTATTCTTTTTCCTTATGATTAGGATTTAAAGTTAGGTGGATATCATCTATCTCTGTTATGTGGCACGGCTGTTATCATTTCAGTATAAACAATATAAACAAAGGCTTAGTTAAAAAATGAAGAATTATAAATGGGACCTCAGTCGGAATTTATTTATGGGGTCCCCATCTGAGCTTTTAGTTATCCTTGTATGATACAGAGTTGCCTTTGAAAACCTGAGACAAGTCGGATCACACATCATTTGGTTGAGACTTAGTGAGAAATTCTCAATGATATAGTATTATCAGCTATTGGCCGGCCATATCTTCCAGTATTTGAAGTTACAAATATGATATGCCTGAAAATTCCATGTAACATGATGCAGATTCTAAATGCAAAAACCTGCTCAGATTTATACAGAGTGATTGGCGAGGACTTCTGGTTGGCTACATGGTGCAACAGTACAGCATTTGAGGGGTAAATTTCTTTGCAATTTGGGCTTTTTTATTTCTTGAAGGCATAAAATCTATGTAGATATTGACATTTACTGCATTTACAATCTTTTTTTTTTTTCAGGAAGCAGCTTGAAGGAACACGAATTACCATTTTGAAGATGTAAAATCCTTATTTATTCTTTTAATATCTGAAGACAAATTCATTCTTCTGTTATTTTCCTACCATCAACCTTTGTATCCATTTATCTTTTTTCGTCTAACCAAAAAAATTTCCTCCAGGGATGAGCGTGGATTTGATTTTGCAATTAGAACGCCTTGTACACCTGCTAGATGGGATGATTTTGATTCAGAAATGGCATCTGCATGGGATGTAAGTTGATCGTTCCCAAATATGATTGAATATTTTGAATTTGTCATTCATTGGAAATTATGGATCAAGAATATGAATACTTGTCTTTTGTTGTTGAGATGCTACTGCTGACATTATGTTTTAAACTTATAATGCTATTTCGCCTCATCGCCTGTGAATTCATTCTCAGCATTATTGCAGTATTCTATCTTGTGAATTCGCCAAAATTGAGCCTAATAAGTCATGTGTACTATTTTCATCTCATTCATGGTGTTATGACGGCAGTTTGAGTACTTTGCTGGCTTTCATTGTAAAAGAATAGCTCACTGAAAAGATATTATTGCTGTTAAATTGTTGGAGTCATGTATTTGACTTGGTAACTTTCTCGATTATTGCCCTTAGATCCTTTGTCACTAGTTGCATGAAAAATCCTTAATTGTGGACTAAAGCAGGAGTGCATGAACTGTCAAACTCAGACAAAAAAAAATTGCACTGAAACCTAGCTGGAACCAACAATAGTGAAATTTGGTGTCTGAGCCTTGAAATATTTGAAAGGTTCTGGTTTTAGTTTGTCAAATTCACGATGTTGCTACATTTAAATATATATTATCCATTTGTGATGCTTTATTGTAACGATTTTTTTTAACGTGTATTTGCAGGCCATCTGTAATGCTTATTGTGGTGAAACTTATGGCTCCACTGATTTTCATGCCCTTGAAACTGTCAGAGAGGCAATTCTGAGGATGACATACTACTGGTACGATATGTTGCTCTTTGTTCGTTGAAAGTTGAAACAGATGGTTTTGTTTTGAACAAAATTGAGCTCTCTTTTTAAACAATTGGAATGCTATCAGGTATAATTTCATGCCACTATCAAGAGGTTCTGCTGCTGTTGGGTTTGTGGTTATGTTAGGGCTACTTATGGCTGCTAACATGGAGTTCACTGGAAAAATCCCCAAAGGATTGCAGGTCGATTGGGAAGCCATTCTGAATTTTGATCCAAATTCCTTTATGGAGTCCATTGGAGGTTGGCTGTATCCATCTCTGAAGGTGACAACATCGTGGAAAGATTATCCAGATATTGCATCAACTTTGCCAACAACTGGTTCAGTTGTTGCTGCATTGAGCACTTACGACAACGGAACAGCGCCGAGCCCCAACAAGGTGAGTTCTTCAGGCATCTGGCATTTAATCTGCTCATATAATGACTGAAACAGATATATACACACGGACGAATTAGTTGCAGAATCCACTGTTAGAAATATGACACAGATGGTAGAACAGTTAGGTATTCTGCTATATTCCAGTCTGCGTTTGCAGTGACTGGGGATTTTAGAAATATCTCCGAGTCCTTTGCATAATAAACTCGAATAATGCTACTCGTTTTATCTACAGCAATGATGCCCTAATACTTTATTATCCAAATTGATAAACCTTGCATCAGCGGAATTGAAGTCTTCCATGAAGTAAACCTATCCAGCATTGCATGCACAGATTCTACTGAATACGACACAAGAGATCTTGTATCCACATTGACGGAACAAGATTCAGAAGGACCTTATATTTGTTGTAAGTTAATGTGCAGTACAGCATTCATATTTATTTCCCCTTTGGCTTTTACATAAAAAAAATAAAAGCCTCGTTTGTCGGAGGTATTCCAGGAGAAGAAATTTGTGTGTTAAGGAATGTATTCATGTATGTATGGAACATGCTTGTCTTTGTTGTAACAGTTGGTGCCAGAGGTGCTTATTGGCTGAGATACTCTGTCAAACATTCGTGACATTTCAATTTATCTTCCAAACATGGAAATTTTCCATCCACCAGTATTACATAACTATATAAATTTAGAACCAAGGAGTCATTTATTTATAATGAGTCTTTCAACCTATAATTTATTTGATTAAGATTTTATTTCATTTGTTGCTTGTTTAATTTGTCAGGTGTTGAATGTCCATCAGCAGCTCGCCATCACATATTATTGTTTAATGTCAAACAACTCTCTCTTTGCCTCTTTGGTTGATCACCATCTATGGATATGGATTCCACCGTCTTCTAATCTTGTACCTTTTCCGTCTCAAAATATTATTATTTTTAAAAAATATATTATACCATTGCTTTATACTAACCCCTTTGTTTTTTATTATTTATCAATTTGAGTTTTTTTTTGCATAAATTAAGAAAGATAGTAAACAGGTATAAAATAACTTATTTATCCTTCTAAATAAAGCATATACTGAAAAAGAAAATGAATAAAGATAATTACTCTCTCTATTTTAAAATAAGTATAGTTTTATGAATGAGTACACAGATTAATGAATGTCTTTAATAAGCCAAAAAATGATTATATTACCCGTGTTTGATTTTGAAAGAAATGATAACAAAATTAATGAATAATTATAGCTGAAATTTTAAGAAAGGGTATATTAAGAAAAAAAAGGTAAAAATACATAATTATACTTATTTTAAATTAAAAGTTTAGAGCTAAAACTACACTTATTTTAAAACGGAAAGAATAATTGGTGTAATAGAGAGATATTTTAGACAAAACAGTGATAAAATAGTTAGATTAACAAACTTTAAGGAGCCAAAGTTTAATACTAAATTAACAAACATTAAGGAACGAAAAGAGTATTGATATAAATTTTAATAATTTATTTTAATATTATCTTTATTAATTTTATATTTTCAATATAAATTTAGTTTAATAATTCTTTTAATACTCAAGTACAATGATATAACAATAAATTAAAATATATTATACATATTCTTAATCAATATACAAAATTTTAAACATTTATTTTAAGAGGAGTAACAATGATTCCAAATGAAAAGACGAACGACGGACAGAATCGAATGAAATTGAAACCAAATTACAGATATTTTAAAGCATGATTTGTTGATTACAACTAAGAACAAAGCAATCAAGGTTAAGTTAAGACAATCAATCCCACGTTTGGCAATCACCTCTGATTGGATGGTCCACAAGCACCGACTAATGGACGAAAACTGAAAGCTGTTAACTGCATTTCTGACAGTTGTTTCTTCACCTGCTACTCGGTTTCTTGTAATAGATCATGTTCATGCCACCCATTTTCTGATGCTTACTTTTATTACTATCAACTTTTATTAGGTTTTCATAATTATATAGTTCAGTAGATTTAGTTGAATGCACTGTGCATACCAACTTAATGGGACACTTGGGAGTCGGATTATAGGTTCTCCGTCCTAATCTCACAATATTTTTCCTTGTTTTGTTCTCGTTCCGTAATTTATCGGATTACAAAATTAATATTTCATCATTGGTCAACTAAAAAAATATAAAACCTGTCTCTGGTCTGTCCCATCTCGTCTCTTAGAAATATAATTTTTTAAATTTAAAAAATATATATTCTTTTATAAAATAACGTCATTTTAAATATCAATATCGTTAGTCGTTAATTATTATAAAAATAACAATATGCCAAAATGCACTATGTGAAATAATCATGTTTTACTGATAATTATCATATAATTGAATTACATAAGAATTTCTCATACAATATTTATACTTAAAAACTTTTTTGCTTTAATCTTTTGACCATTCTTAGACGAAAATTTCTATGCTGACATACATCAAAAGTTGGTTAAATGACAAATAATAATTATGAGTATAATTGGATAAACTAAAAGAGTAAAAGTTTAAATTATTTTATTGTTTAAAAGAATTTATTAGAAATTGCTTTATATATTATTTAAAAAAAAGTGAAAGTTTGTTGAGTAGCCATAAAGTGTTGATTAAAACTACTTAATTCCAACTTGATAGAAGAAAAAATTATCCATACTATTTTTTTTTTTTAAAAAAAAACACAGAATCAGAAACCTAGAGAAGGGGCAAACTGGTAAAAGAGTCTGGGAAGGTGTTTTATGGGGCAGCTTCACTTTGGAAAATTGTAAGCAAATGACAAGTTTAGTTGCTGACAACTCAGTTTTCCTGTGAGGGTCGGTTTAGTGTGCTATCAGGATCGACTAACAGTAGAATCGTCCTTATGAAGTAGAAGCTGCAACTCCTATTCCGATCTCAAATTAGTTCTCCCCAAAAATGAAGAATACCGGGTAATCCAAATAAAAAAGAAAAGTTTAGTTGTGAGGAGGGGGACAGAGATCCAACTGTACTGTTTCCCCTACAATTATTAAGGACCCTTCTTTGCTTTGCTTTGCTTTATGGCTTCTTTGTATTTATTTAGGGACAGTGCCAAGCTTCCCCACACCAATCATCACATCACCTTCATCTATTCCTCCCTTGATTTTCCTACTTTTACTATGACTTTACTCCAACTGATTCGATGAGTTAATAAATTATCACTGTAAAATATAATAAATTTAAATTTAAATTTTTAAATAAACATAATTTTAATTTTATATAATTTTAATAAAATTTAAAAAAAATCCTCATTAAAAATGCTCCTTACAATAAAATTCATCCTACAATTCCTATCATAATTGCTTCTTTTTTCTAATAAAACCCATTAAAACACTACCACACCATCATAATGTAGAGTACCCCAGTCAAGCTTTGAGTTAGCTACACTCTTTTATTTTGTTTTTTTGTATTCTCACCCCGTATCCGGTAGCTACATTGGACTCCGACTAATCTGGACTCGCTCTGGGAGGCAGATGGAGCTACCTCACGAGAGGCGTCTCCCAGGCTCGAACCCGCGTTGCGAAGAGCCAATTGGAGGTGGTTTGTCACTCCACCACACCCTGATGGATACTCTTTTATTTTGTATTATTACTCCATTATGACATGATTCAGGAATCCTTATATTTATAAGAAAATTCAAATTTAAATCAGAATTAGTTGCCTATATCTATACCTATTCCCATCTTTTATTGCCCAAATGCAAACTGGATATCTCAATTTCAACAACAAATTGATCGATCCAAGAATATCCATGAAAGACCCAGATATATTTTATAATAGAAGCACTGGAATTTTGACTACGTCATGTTGAGATTTAAAACCAAAACACAACGTAAGACAACAATGAGGGGATCAAAACGACGTCATCTTAAACTCTCGTATAAAAAATGAAAACAGAGATAGAAACAATGAGAATGAATAATTTTGGATTAATGGTTAACATATGGTTTATGTGTTTTCAAATAATAATGTGCTACAAAACCATGCTAGTCAACATAACAACGTTTTAATATTCAGGGATCGATTTTCAATAGTATGATTTGATAGCATTGATTTTGTATTTATAATTGCTGAAAATTTGAGATTGAATATTCACGAATTTTTTTTTCTGATCCACGAGATATTCTAAGTACTTCAGCCTAATCTTCGTTCGAATCGAGCAAGCTTATAAGGACAGTAAAATTCTCTCAACCGAATTTTAACGCAGCTACGTACCTAGAAATCGAACTCAAAATCTCTGATTAAGCTAAAACAACCATATGTCAGTTGATCTACGCGGTCTTGATGAAATGTGAGGTCCATTTGTCCCACCTCGTTTTGTTTATAGATCTACTAACAGAAAATTTTACTTGATAAAAACGTTTGCAACGGCTACATATATATAAATAATAATATTTTTGATTGTGGGTTCCTTTAGATTAACATACACTGCATTAATAAAAAAAACTCCATGAAAATTTGTGACATATTAATTAAAAAAAATAATTCATAATAAGCCAGACACCAAAAACTCCTTACTAGAAAAGCAATTCATTGTTATCAAAATACGAAAAAAAGTAGAAAATATATTTTTTATTTGAAAAATATTGGGAAATATTACATCTTATTGTTATAACATAGTACTATAAACGATACTCTAGGATAATACAGGGCGTTTTATTATGAGTTCCTTTAAATAGGAGATTCAATGAGATAGTGGAACAGAACCGTCAAATACAGTAAAAATAAATATGAGTCTGTAATTTGTTTTACAAAATCAGAAGTTCAGATTTTTTTACTGTATCCGACAGTTTCTGTTGAATGCCTCATTGAGTTTCCTCCTCGTATTAAAATTCAGCAGATAAATACTGTCTTTAATCAGGCATAACTAATGAGCGTTGTTGTTGTCAAAATTAAACAATAATTTAAAAAAGAGAAATAGAAGATTAAAATTTAAACAGCTTAAAAATTATAAATACACTTTTTAATAATTTGAAAAAGAGAAATAGAAGATTAAAATTTAAACAGCTTAAAAATTATAAATACACAAAAAAAGTGTTGGGACATGTAATTCTCCCATAAACTTTCTTATTACTAAATTAGTATTATATTTTGACAGAATTTAATATAATTTAAATAATAATATTTACTACAATATGAAATAAAATATTGTTATAGTATCTTTGGTGAATAAATTGCCAAAAAAAAAAAATCTGTCGATTTAAAGATGGCATATTGAGTTTCTCTATTTGTTCGTTCGGTTTACGAACATGATGCGCTCCGACTAATTATTCGTCAAGTGTGAGTGTAAATGATTGATTTAGATGATAATCAATCTTTTAAAAAAGATTGCTTCATATTTAAGATTTTTAGTTAGTTTTTTCATTGCTCTTTTCTTTTCATTCATTCTTTTCTAAATCACGAAGTATCCTTAACACCTCATACTAATCATTGTTCGAGTCGAGTATGACTACAAGGGCAACAAAACTCTCCCAATCAAGTATTAACACAGTTGTGTGCTCAGAATTTGAATTCGAGATCTCTGATTAAACTAGAACAACTTCGCGTCAGTTGATCTACACGCTCGGTGGTTCTTTTCATTCATTCGATTGTTCAACATATTGTTCACACGTAATTTGATTCCTCCCCTTCATTTGTTTTAGCTAATTTGTAACAAAAAAAAAAAACAGTGTTAGCTAAAATTTAGAATAATTAAGATGAAATTAGGCGACAAATCCATAATCTTTATAAAGAAGAAAACACAAAATCATCTCACTCACATGCACTGATTCACTAACCGGACACCACCGGGCCCCGACAGTCTGTCCATAACGCTACCACACTCGCAACTTCTCTCTCTCAGATGCAATTTTATGTGGGTCCCTTTTAACTCGCTAATCAAACGGCTCTCAAAAGTGGGCCCCTCCAACCTTTCAGATCATCCAAGCTTGTCCGTTACATTTTATTATGTGGCAATTCAATTATGAGGTCACTAGTACTACACTTTGCAAAATGTTGCAAAATAGTCCCTCATGTCTTCATTTTTTCAAACCGACCCAAACCTTGTTCGCCCCTAATAAATCATACATCGAAAGAAAGGTTTCTCCTATTTTTGATATTTACATTTTTTATGTATACGTTGTTAGTTTTATCAATAGGCCCAGGGACGGACCCAGGAAATTTTTGTAGTGGGGGCATCGGAGGGGGAGGATGCACGGCGTCTCGCCTGAGCGTCGTCGGCGTGCAGAGAGCTGCGGTGGACGGTGGTGCCTAGCGAGCGAAAGCTGAGAGAGGGAAGGAAGGCAACAACACTGTTCTGTTCATATTTGAGAAAGAATGAGTTTAGTTTATTTTTTTTAATGAACAGATGGGCCAAACGACGTCGTTTGGTCCATTCAGTTTTAAAATTGAATGGGGTCAAACGACGTTGTTTGGCCCCTTTTTAAGATTCGTTTTGACCCTGGTTTTAAAAAAAATTTACCCAGGGCCAAAACGACAACGTTTTTCCCTGGGTATTTTAAAAAAAATTAAACTGCCCTCCTCTTTATAAACCAAAACCCTACACGTTGCACTCTTCACGTAGCCCTCAGCCGCCATTCAACAAACCAACATCTCCTCCACTGGCCACCTCACCAGGCTCCACCTAAATCCTTCCCTTCATCCTCCTTCAGTCTTGATGGTGCCCCCACCGCTACACCAGCTCTGGTGGGGGTACAACCCATTTTCTGCCGGATGGAACCCCTGACTTTCGAGGCTCCGCCGACGCCGTCTGTCCCTGAATAGGCCATTATCTATTAAATTGTAGTTATGTGGTTTTAGAGACATAAAATTTTAATTAAACTTTGATATTGTGGTTGGTTTCCTTCACGATAAAATCATATTTCTAATTTGCAAAACAGAGGAATATCTTAATGTTGAATAAGTAAGTAAATCTATTGTTATTATTATCTTTTTATTTTTTTTAAATCTAATCCAATAAATGAATAGAAATCCAATTTGGTAGTAAATAATGATGCCTTGAGTAGCAAATATGCAAGATTTTTTTAACTACACCTCTTGCATAATAAGAGGAGTTTATGGACATAAAATAAATTTGAATGACTATAATGTAATTTTGGAAAAAGTTAAGCAACCAAAAAACATTCCTCTCCGTTTTATAAACACTCTCTCCCGTCCGTCCCTCCACATCTCACCTCTCAATCTCACTCTCACCCTCACTCTCCCTCTCCTTCTCCTCCCTTCAACTAATGGATCGTGGAAGCTTACTTTCGCTCGCACTACTCGCTCTCATTATAGCCACCGTCGGCGGCCAATCTCCAGCTGCTTCTCCAAAACAATCAACTCCCGCTCCAACCACCTCGCCTAAACCAGCATCTCCTGCTCCAGCCACCACTCCCACCAAATCTCCTTCTCCAACCGCAACACCCGTCTCTTCCCCACCCGCCGCAACTTCTCCACCAGCATCTACTCCAACGAGCGCTCCTGTTCCAGTTTCCACTCCTCCACCCGCCTCCACTCCTCTCCCCTCCTCCACTCCACCTGCTTCCACTCCAGTGAGCTCTCCTCCAGCTCCTGTTCCAGTTTCCACTCCTCCCCCTGCTTTGGCTCCGCCTACACCTGCTCCTGTTGTCAGCACCCCTCCGACTGCCTCTGAGGTTCCGGCTCCTGCTCCTAGTAAGAAGAAGAAGAAGGCCACCGCTTCTCCCGCTCCTTCTCCAGATTTGTTGAGCCCACCTGCTCCCCCTACTGAGGCTCCTGGACCTAGTAGCTCCGGCATTAACTCACCTACTCCTTCCGTTGCTGATGACGTAAGCACTATTCTTTTTTCGTTGTTTTTTTATGCCGTTTCAATGTGTGTTGTGTAATGTGGGTCCAGATCTAGTTGTTTTACTGTCGGAAAATGTAGAGATCTGTGTTCGTGTCTGAAGGCCGGTGTCATGTGCACTAGGCGCATTATAGTTATTTAAATATGGGAGTTTTGCTAAAATGAGCTGGTAGATTTTCGCGCTTCGTGTGTCGGTGAACTGCATAGAGAGGAAAGTGTTGCAGAGCTGAGGTTGAAAGCTGTGGGAGCACGAAGCGCGTGAGATCCACACGACAAAAGCTCATTAAACTTAATTAGACAAATTAACAGTGTGTTAATATGGCAGATTTAGTGTTTTAACGCTGAATTATTGGTCAAAATTGTTATTTTAAATCACGAATTATGAACTGTGGTTTAACAAGACTAATTATAAGTACTGTTTGGGAATACAGAGTGGAGCAGTGAGCTTGATGAGCGTAAGAAAGATGGTGGGAGGAGTAGCATTGGGATGCGCAGCGATGGCATTAATACTCTAAAGACAAAACAAACAGAACCAGAGAGAAAGACAGAGAGAGAGAGAGATTGTTCTTGTGAGGAATGGCAGGGCGAGCATGGAGGGGGGTGACTTGCCAGTGTTGTATTATTGTTATTTTTTTTTTTTTGGATTATTGCACTCAGTCAGCAGTGTACTCACAGTTGATACGATTTGTTTATTTTTAATTTAATTATTTATTACCCATTGTTTTTATTTATCTGCTTTCAGTTTTTGCTCTGGATTCGGACATCCGATTTCTACTTTCTCATTTTACTTCCTTTGTCTATTCTCTGCTCTTTATTTTCTTCTAACAATGCACTTTCACTTTCATTGCTTTCGTTTCTTTGTCTGCTTAGCAATTAATTATTTAGTCTCCAAAATTTATTTAAATAAAGAAAAGATCTGGAATTACAACTCAAAAAACAAGTCGAATCTAATGTCCCTAACCTAGAGATGAAAGTTTCGAAGATAAATCACATCAGGAAACTTGTCATCCTTATCAACATCACTGCCGACGGATAATGGCCCCGTTTCGAGAAATTATCCCCCACCTCAACCCAACCACACCTATCGAACCTATCCTCTACAAACAATGCCAATAAATTTAATCCAACTCCTTCACTTTTGATCAATCACAAGTTCCATGAATGTAACAATGCTTCAATTCACAACATTACTATCCTCCACTGATAAGTAACACTCTGCTTGTTTTCTGGCACATCTCAAGCTTAGCTTAGATTAACATCATCGTTTCCATCACAACTCTTTATTCTACTTCGAAACCATGTGCCGTGAAATTGGCTTATCAACATCGTCATTCTGTTCCAAGCATTCTCATCTTTCATCAGTTTTCGAACAATATGGGAATGAGGTTTTCTCATTAGGCTCTAAGTAGTCTTAGAGGGACTTTTACTATGATTCCCTTTAAAGAGGGGACTCATTGAGACAGCAAATTTCGGTCGTTCGATGCGGTAAAAATAAATGTGAGTCTTTGATTTATTCAGTAAAAATAGTTTTCATTTTACGTAAACTGTATATTTTCATTTAAACGAAGAAGGGACCTCATTGAGTCCCTTCTTCTTTTGCCTCATATTAAAATTTACCTAGTCTCAGACCACAATCTAAAGTCAAAACTGGCTGTGAACTTGGGGAAATTAAGAAAACTTACATATGGTGAGGTCCTATTTGTCAAATTTAGTTTCCAATAAATAAAAATCATTTATCCTTTTATTCCTATGTCACAGTTAATTACAGCAGTATAAATTTTGCAAGTCTTGAATATTATCTTTTAAAAATGGCGGGTCAATAAAAAAAAGTAGATGAATTGGTCTAGTTTGAATTTAAAGAAGAAAAATGGATAGTTGACTTATGAAATAGTGCTAACTAGCAATTAGAACCCGCGCAATGCGGCGGAATACTACATATTACATTTATATTAATTTAAATTATTTTTTTTTTATAAATTATTTTTACATCATTGATAATTTTAATACAAATATTTCAATATAATAAAAAATAAATATTTTAGATTTATTTATTATTTAGAAATTAATTAAATTATTAATATTTCATATAACAATAATAATAAAAATAAAAATACTATTGACTAAATAAATATTTAATAATTTAAATAGTTAGTTAAGAAAGAAATAATGTAAATACTTGAGGAAGAATTATAATTATTATTATCGATTATAGTTTAAAAAAATTTGTATTTATCTTGTAGCGTTTTCAAATTATAAAACTATTTTTTCATATAATTATATTTATCCTATATATTTTTTTATATACATTTGTGAATTATTTAAAGTGTCAAGTGTCAATTTGTGAAGATCTCTTTAACTTTAGTATATAAGAGCATATTCAATGCTCTCGTTATTTTCAATTTGTTCTTTATAATAAAGAGTTTAACAAAAAAAATCTACTTCAATCCACTCTTTATTAGGTTTTTTATATTTAAATATAAATTAAAGAGTTAACTTCACTCTCTAAAACTAAAGAGTCAATTTTAACTCTTTAGTTAAAATACTCTCATCATTGTAACGTTAACAAATCAATGAGATTTCTTCTTTTGCTTTCAATAATTTGAGATGGTATCAGAGCTCTCAAATTTTTGTTTTTATTATTTCTTTTTTTATAAATTTTTCTTTTTATTTCTGTAAGTCAGAATGTCTAGAGGTAAGGAACAAACTATATCCACCGGAATGAGTCACCTTCTACATCTCTTGCAACATCTATTCTAGACGATAAAATCTTATCTCATGAGTGGAAAAGAGCCCTAAGTGATGCTCTTAAAATGAAGAACAAACTTTAGTTTGTCAATGGAATGTTTCCCAAACCAGGATAATTTTATGTTTGGAAAGATCTTTCTCACAGATTTTATCAGAAGGATGTGTTTTGAAGGGCCATAATACAAGAGGAAATTGTATGTTTAAAACAAGGTACGAATTTTAAGAATTTTTTAGAATGAGATGAACACTCTACGTCTTATTCCATTTACATTATCAGATTTTCATTATGGAGGTCTCTCTTTGATTGGAAAATATCAAAATATTGGTCTAAGTGATCCGATTTTTATGAGATTTAACTGATAACTTTTATGCTGTTAGATCTCTGATCATGTTACTCAAGTCATTACCATTACTTAATGAAGTATTTTTAGATCAGTTGTTATTCAATAAGAAAGAGAAACGTCTCTTGTTTTACATGTAGAATTAGCGGTGTGCTTTAATAATAAAAAATTAATTATAAATCAACGAAAAAACTAATAAAAAAATAAAAAAGGAAATATAAATTTTAAAATATATTATACTATCATAGAAAAAATGTTTATTTGATTCAGCAAGAAAAACTAAAAAGTAATCCTGCCAATGTATATGTACATATAAAAATATACTCAAACATGAAGATTTAAAAAAATAATCAGAAAAAAATAAAACAAGAAAAATAATATGGTTAATTAGGAGAATGTCAGATTTTGAGTTTGCAATTGTAAAAATGCTCATGTATGTTTGTTCATTTTTGTTTATGCCCGTTCAACGTTGGTCAATTACAAGAATGCCCGATTCTGAGTTTGCAATTGCAAAAATGCCCAGTCATGCTTATATATATGTTTAATGTTCATTCTTGTTCATTGTTGTTCATATTCATTATATGTTTAGTGTTTATAATTGTTCGTTATTGTTAATCCCATAAGAAATCTGGAAACCCCGCCCCAACTCAACACAAACCACTCGCCTTTCCATTTCCCCTTTCATCTGTAGATCGTTTTTTGTTGAATCTAATTAGTTGTATGTTCATACGTATATGTTTATTGTTGTTCATTGTTGTTCATTATTTCTTTTGAAAAACTCAAACCACCAAAACACTGTTGTTTTTGCTTTTCTCATCTTACAAACCACAACCGTCGTCCTCGTTCTCATCTACAAATAACCACCAAACAACCAACAACCTCCACTCGTAAATCACAACCACCGACTCACCGAATTTTTCAAAAACCAAGTGTTGCATCGTCTTATCATCATCCTCAACATCATCGTCTTCATTGTCTTCTTCGTCCTCGTCCTTGTCGTCTTCTTTAACATCTTCAAGAACAAGCACATCAAGCTATTAGAAAAAAAAGAAAGGTTTCAAAGGAAATAATTGAAAAAGAAGGAAGAGATAAATAAAAAAGGAGACCGGAGAAAGAGAAGAGAGAAATAAAAAGGAGGTTGTAGTTTGTGTTTTCAAAAAAAGAAAAGAGAACAAGAAGAGAAGAGATAGGAAGAGAGAATGAAATAGGAATTTGAAAATGTCGTGGAATGTGGTTGAGGATGGAAGAATGAGTAGGTGTTTGATGGAGAGATCTGAACCATTAGATATAAAGAGTGAACATTTTTATAATTGACAAGAGTAGAATTTTCACAATTAAAAACTCAACCTTATATAAAAAGCCTAATTATAAAATAATAATAGAAAAAGCAATTCATTTGGTCACGAAAAAAAGGTTGGGCCAAAATCGTCTGTAGGCTCTGCACTTAGTTTCAATTTGAACTCATTACCATACGCTTTTGAAGTTTGGCTTTTTTTTTTTGTCTCAACCACGACTCGAGATCTCTGGTTAAGCTAGAATAACCCCACGCCAGTTGATCTACGCGTTTGATGGTTGAAGTTTAACTTTGTGATAATGTTACATGTGTCTTATAAATTATAAATGGAATTATTATTTATGAACTTACTTGTTTATTATATATGATATCAGTTAACTTTTTGTTAACATATATTTGTGAGCAATTGAGAATCTATTTCTCACTTATGTGAATTAATATGGATAAATAATTTTTAATATTTGATATTGTGAGATTCTGTGAACTTTGTTTAAATATATTTTGACAATCTATTGAAATTTGTATAGACAAGTTTTTTGTGAACCTTTATGAACTTATGAATACAAATTGGTAGTTGGTTATAAAATCAATAAGAATTGTTATTTTGGCTATTTTCATAATTTTAAAACTCAAGTGACATTTTTCTAATAAAGAATCTCAAACATGTACATACGTTAAATTTTTTATATATCGTTCTATTACAATTTACAGCAAGAA
>CANYCX010345919.1:0-13352 GCA_948193385.1 Breynia disticha f. nivosa | reverse complement strand
GATAATTATTATCCAAATTATGTTCATATATTTATGACATGCATAGTGAATTATTTATGTTATTAATTACATCTATAGGAAAATTCTATCAAAAAGGCGATAAGAGCCTAAGGTAATTGGTTCTTAACTAAGACCGACTGTGTCTTGACCACTTACCTGGGAATTTACTTGGTGTAATTTTTAGTATAAGTTTTTCACACGTTATTTGTTATTTGAACTGGATATGAAATAAATAATAAAGGAATAGTATGTACATATAAAAGAATAGTAAATACATATAAATGAACAGAAAATATGTATAAATAAATATTAAAATTTGGATGTTTTTATTTATGAAATTTATGATGGAAATGCATGTATAATGGAAATTATGAATATGGGAAAAGAAATGCAACTATTATGGGATATATTATATGAACTTGCATTTCATAAATTGTATTATTCATGTGCATATGAAATACTTGGATTGAAAAGAAAAAGAGATATAAATCAGAGGCAGGACCTACTAATAAATGTGCCAGATAAAAAGAAAGAAATGAGAAAAGAAAGATGAAATGAAATTATGAAAAAAGAAAGGGAAAAGAAAATGGAATAAAAGGGAAATAAAATACCGGACATGATCCGAGTATAGTCTGGGACATATTGAAAAATACGAGCAGGGCTCAAGGAAAAATATGGAAAGATCCCGGGGCATACATTTGCATTTAGCATTTGAACACATATGATTGATTACATGTTGATAACATATTATTGACATATGGTTGATTTATGGGTGTTATATGTTGATATGTGAATATATTTTGAGATATGGTTTATTTATAATTGAATTTACTATATAAATTTAAAAGGAAAAGGAAAACGATTATCCAAACGGTATCCAATACCATATGGGAATGTTATTTAAATATAGAAACAGACAAGACAAATAGGCAACCAAGGCCGTTCTCTAAACTATTCAGGTTGAAATGGTCAGCCGACCAACCAACACCGCTCAGGACTACTGAACAAAATAAATAAGTAATAATACTTAATACAAGTGATGTACAGAAGATAAAAAACGAGAACAACAAAGGGAGATCAAGATTGACCTTCAATAACGTATTAAGAATGATTGGAAGGTAAATAAGATTAGGGTTATTCCTAACATACAATAAAGTATTAAAATGCATACTTATGCTGATTTATTTTAGTAAGTGTGCTGCACTTACTGAGTATATATCCGTATATACTCATGTCGCTTTTATAAACATTTTTGCAGAGCGACAGTAGCTGGTACGTCTAAGATTTTTCGACAGATCGAGGAACATGATCCCGTGCTTTAGGTTGAAATGGTTAGCCGACCAACCAACACCGTTCAGGACTACTGAACAGAAGAAATAAGTAATAAGACTTAATACAAGTATCACGAAAGAAAGATTATTCATACTGTACTGAAGATCAAGAATGAGAACAACAAAGGGAGATCAGGATTGACCTTCAATAATGCATTAAGAATGATTGGAAGGTAGATAAGATTAGGGTTATTCCTAACATACAATAAAGTATTAAAATACATACTTATGCTGATTTATTTTAGTAAGTGTGCTGCACTTACTGGGTATACATCCGTATATACTCATGTGGCTTTTATAAACATTTTTGCAGAGCGACAGTAGCTGGTACGTATAAGATTTTTCGGCAGATCAAGGAACGTGATCTCGTGCTTTAGGTTGACTCCAGTTCCAAACTCTGATATGATGAATTGATGTTTATTTATAATGTACATATTTTTATAACAACATAAATAGTTTCTGCTTTGCACTTTTATTTTTTTTAAAAAAATGGGCCATATCTGTTGTTATAGTTTTTGGATTTAAATCCATATGTACATATTTATATATCTTTGAAGATATGTTTGTAAAATAGAGTTATATATATTGTATTATACATAGGTTTTATTATCTTTAGAAAACGGATTTTGAGCGTCACAAAGTATGTAACAGCTAAATAAATAAAAAATCATTAACTATTGAACTCGAATACATGATTCCCATTTTTAATTCTTCCAATTTGATTACTTTCGCCTGCTGCGTATTTTTAAAAATTTTCTTATTCAATAAAATAATATAATAATCATAAAATTTTAAAATTATAAAAAATAACGTGAAAATATAACATATTACGTTAAATAATTACGTCAAATTTTATAAAAAATTCTGGATATATTTTTAGATTAGTGACTCATGTTTAAGTTGTTAATTATATTACTTTTTAATTATCATCTGCATGTTTTTAAAATTAATGACTACATGCATAAATATAGATTAATTTACATATTATGTAGTATTTAAAATATTATACTAGCAAAAATTAAGGACTTCAATTATAAGCTAATTAATTATCTTTTAAATTTGGCTAAAATATAATTTTTAAGGAGTTAAATTTTTTATGATAGTTAAATTAAATAATAAATTATTTTTTTATTATTTTGATCCGAAAAATTGTTTAGAAAAAATATATAAATTCCTAATTAATTAATATAATTAGTTGACCTAATGATAAAACTAAAATTAACATGATAAAATTAAATGTTACAATAGTCAACTCAATTCTCATCCTTAACAAATGACTAAAAGTTTTACATACGGTTCAAATGTTTAGTTTACACCTGTTAATATTTTAATCATAATATAATAATGATTTAAATTAAATTTAATTATAATTCTGATATGATAAAATTAGTGTCCTTTTTTTCAAAAAAAAATTATTATTGCTATAATAAATATTGAAAAAAATAATTATTAATTTATTTTTAATTAATGATATTAAAAATAATACATTTAAAATATAAATGCATTGAAGAGGCTCACTTGTAAAGCAAACGTGAAGTGTTTAGCAACAATATGTATGATTATATATTTTTTTAAGAAATTTTAGACGAGCTCGGGTTAGTCTACGAACTAAAGATATGAAGTTTTCGTTGAAACTGGCGAACCAGTAGGTTTAGACCTGTATGTCTCCCTTAATACTGCTACAGAATTAAAAATCAAATCACGCATACATCGTCAATGTGCTAATTGACCCATTTATTGCTGAGATAAGAGCAAATTGTGGTGGAGTGGTCAAATTTAAGCCCCTCTACCTATAACAAAAGTCAATAACACCACCAACTGACTCAAAAAAGGTGGATTTCCTACCTTGTATTCTGTGCTAGCCCATGGATTTCCCTTCAAGAACATTGCCACCTACCCTCCTACCCCCCACTCCTCTCTACTATATTAACCCATTTCCCTCTTTCCAAATTATTCAAACAAAAACCTTATTTCCTATCTTTACATTTCCAAATTAAAAACAAAACAACATGGCTATTCTCAAGAAATCATTCGGCTTCTCTTTTCTTACAATTGCACTACTTTCATGCATCAAATTTCTGTTCCCAAATCACTTCACACAGTTGTGGCAACAACCAATTCCAATCATATTCACTCTAGTCGTTACGTACTTGTTCACGAGCATTACTAGCCGAAATGTCAACCTCCCTCCGGGACCTATTTCGGTACCAATATTTGGTAATTGGTTACAAGTTGGAAATGACATTAATCATCGCTTATTAGCCTCTTTGTCACAAAAATATGGTTCGGTTTTTCTACTAAAACTTGGTTCGAAGAATTTAACTGTTGTATCGGACCCTGAACTTGCCAACCAAGTTCTGCACACGCAAGGTGTGGAGTTCGGGTCTCGGCCTCGGAACGTTGTTTTCGACATCTTCACGGGCAATGGTCAAGACATGGTGTTCACAATCTACGGCGAACATTGGCGGAAAATGCGTAGAATCATGACGCTGCCATTTTTTACGAACAAAGTTGTGCAGAACTATAGCAACATGTGGGAGCAAGAAATAGAGTTGGTGGTTACAGATTTAAGAAATGATGAGAAAGTGAAGAGGGAAGGAGTTGTTATAAGGAGAAGGTTGCAGTTGATGCTTTATAATATTATGTACAGAATGATGTTTGATGCAAAATTTGAATCTCAAAACGACCCTTTATTCATTGAAGCTACAAAGTTTAACTCTGAGAGAAGTAGGTTGGCTCAGAGCTTTGAGTATAACTATGGAGATTTCATTCCTATACTTAGGCCCTTTTTAAGAGGTTACTTGAACAAATGCAAGGATTTACAGAAGAGGAGGCTGGCATTCTTCAATAACAATTTTGTAGAGAAAAGAAGGTACGGTTTAATTAATTTCCAAGTCAATATATTTACTTTGCCCTCTATGATTTGGTGTTGATCATTATCTTTCCTATGAGGTTTTAAGCAAGACAATTTGTACTTTACTCAACGGGTATCGGCCCGACCTGAATCCACTCAATGTGGATATTGTCCGTTTTGACCAGGAACGGGTATTACTCGTGTTTTACTGTGCAAATATGGGTATAGTATGAACATAGCCTTATCCTACCTATACTCGTACCCGTATCCGTATCCATCGGACATTATCCAAATAAAAGAATATGTTTATACTTGGTTCCTTTCAAGATCGTGATTATGTTCAATTCTACGATTTGCAGAGAAATTATGGCAGCAAATGGAGACAAACACAAGATAAGCTGTGCCATTGATCACATAATAGATGCTCAAATAAAAGGAGAGATTAATGAAGAAAACGTACTTTACATTGTGGAGAACATCAACGTTGCTGCTATAGAAACAACTTTATGGTCAATGGAGTGGGCAATAGCTGAGCTTGTAAACCATCCCACCGTTCAACAAAAGATCAGAGACGAAATCTCAACCATTCTTAAGGGAAAACCAGTCACAGAATCCAACTTAAATGAACTGCCATACTTGCTAGCCACTGTAAAAGAAACACTGAGACTACACACACCAATTCCATTGCTGGTGCCTCATATGAACCTTGAAGAAGCAGAACTAGGAGGGTTTACAATTCCTAAAGAGTCCAAGGTGGTGGTGAATGCTTGGTGGCTGGCAAACAACCCGAAATGGTGGAAGAATCCTGACGAGTTCCGGCCGGAACGGTTCTTGGAAGAGGACTGTGGAACGGAAGCCGTGGCGGGTGGGAAGGTTGATTTTAGATTCTTACCCTTTGGCGTTGGGAGGAGGAGTTGCCCTGGGATCATTCTGGCTATGCCGATTCTTGGGCTTGTCGTGGCGAAGTTGGTGTCGAACTTCGAGATTAAGACTCCACCGGGAGTAGAGAAGATTAGCGTTGAAGAAAAGGGAGGTCAGTTCAGCTTGCACATTGCGCAACATTCAACAGTTGTGTTTAATTCTTTCGGAAAATTGGAGTCGTAAGCTTGGAATTGGCCGTACTACCACGACGTCTACCAACGACATTGCTTCGTGTTTATTGAGTTACTTACACTTGATTGTCTATGAATTCTACTATTAAGTTTGAAACGAAGATGTTACAGTCGAGAAATTGTTTATTTGCAATAATATTGAAAGACATTGCAAAAATGGATCACCAGAGTAGAAATTAGAATACATAATGTGGTGAGTTCTTGAGTGAGAACATGTTAAGAACACGTGATACCATTAGATTGCTCTTGAAGAGTTGAAATTTCATCGGGTTAATTCATTTTATTATGTAAAATACATAAAATTATGTAAAAAGATGAAAAATTATAAAATATTTCCATTATATAACAAAAAGATGAAAAATTGCATAATTTTATGTAACATAAGATGAAAAGTTACGTAATATCCTCACGACAACTTGGTGAGGATTTCACCAAAAAAAATCAGAAATATTGACTCTTCTTTTCTAGAGTAGAGTACAATATACCAAATTAAAAGAGCAGTTTATATATTTCCTCAAAACAAACATATCCTATGACAGATTTTGAATAAATAAATGTAAAAGAGAAGTTTCTTTTCTATTGGCATACACTAATGAACTTACATTTGGATTCAATAGTCGAATATCAACAGCATCAACACTACACTGTTGATATCAACTGGTTGCAAAAACAGGACGAAACAGAGCAGAATTGACTCAGACAGGGAGGAACTCAAACAAGAGATCCCTTCGTGCCCGAGAAGATCAACGGTATAAGCCTGGAAAGAGATAACTTACAGATAAAGGGAATTCGCAAACATAATGCCTCGACGAAGACTTTCGCTTGCTGCTGCGAATTTTTTCTCCAGATTGACTTCTCCCACAGCTTCAGCAGCAGCACTCAGCTGCAAAATCATACACAAATGAGATGCATCAAAACTTTTCTTTGTGAAATTCTTCATTTCCTTAAAGCAATTGCTATATCCCAATAATCCCTCTTCATCGTATAACTAACCAGAATGTTATAACTACTGCTTGCTATTCATCGTATCAAATTAAGTGGCAATTACCTGGTTCAGAAATTCGTCTAGCCTCCTAGCACTCCTGATGATACTACCCTCAAAGATATCTGTCATTTGTATAACGTCTGAAAAACTCGCACCCTGAAAGATTATAATTGCACGAGAATTTTTACAAACATTCTACAGTGGTTCAACACCGTACCAAAGTATTACAGAAGAGCAATTTTCCATAGTAAAACACACCTTTGACCAACAGTAGATCACATCCATCAAGAATGGCCTCACTGTTGATTCCACATACTCATCCACATTTGTGTCCAGTTTGCATTCATATTGTATCTGCATCCATGACGAGGAATTCCTAAGTATATATAATAAAGTAAAGTGTAAAACGTAAACAAAAGAATACACAATTATCAATAATACAGATCAACCTCAGCTATTTTTCTTGCACTTTCTTGAAGTTGTTGTAAAGGCTTAGCAAGCTCTGTCCTCAACTGTATTTGCTCACTCGATTTATCCACTGGAATGAAACAACTTGCAAGAGCGGCAACTTGGTGATGATCCAAATCATTAAAAGTGCCTGACACAAATTTTGTTAGTCAATGGGATATCAACCCAATAATTAACTAGAAATAATAAAGTTCAGAGCTGGATAGAAAGCTTCAGGTCAGCATGCTATTTATGAGCTCGAATCTGCCAGTCAGCCTTCATGTCAGGCACAACTCCAACAGCAACCAGGCCAATAAAACCCGGACTGAACATGAAATAAGATAATTGCAGAGCATGATAAATCAGAATAGTTATCATCAATTCACCATTAAACATCAGTTCAGTGACAAGAAGTTCATCTCCTGTGTCTATCAAGCAGGCTGCTCTGCCCTTTAACTGTACAACACCATCAGCATCTATATGACCAAGCCTTTTCAAAACTCGTGAACGGTTCTTAAGTTCATCACGGAATTTTTGAAGCTGTCAAATCAAGCGCAAGAACAAATAATTAAAAAAAAGAAGAAGCAATATATCATTCAATAAACACCATATCCAATAAATAGATCTGCCAGAAGTCCATATTCAGAGATAAAGTCCACCTGGTAACTTAAAATAAGCATTCTGTAGTTTTAATACCTGAGAATCGCGCATTTTGGACTTAAGTTGTTGAATTTCATGATTGACCTCGGCCTTCCGTTGAAAGTTTTTAATCTGGCTAACATCTTGTGACTGTTCAGCATGTCAAATTGTTAGTCAGTCCATGCTAGATGAAACAACTAGAAGGACAAATTTAGAAGCTCAATTATGCCTCTGCTTCACAAAACATTTTGTAACAACCAACAAAGGCTTTCAAGTTAAACACATCCAGACCTTGTGCAGTGGATGATCATGTAACTTTTGCTCCAGTTCCTCTATTTGGCTCACCAATTCAACAATTTCAGGATCATCAATTTTCATATCCTGCAAATTATATGAAAACAAAGCAACAATAATTTTGAAAAGTTCAAAAAAGAAATTTGTTGCTCTTATGAAATCAAGCACACAAACATTGAAAGAACTAGAAATACAAACCACAAGATGGTAAATTTAAAAGAAAAATCAAGGAAAAGAGAGTAAAAAGGCCAATAAGACAGGCAAGGAACACACTCCCATAAGTATAATATTACATCACTGCATCAACCAGATGGGCAACCTGCTTTTTTCTAGAAGCCAAACAAAATTTTGAAACATGAGTTTCACATGGACAAGGAGACAACAAAATATGAGTCCTAACATTATCATGTTATTAATTCTGATAAAGTATAATTTAAAACACTTAAGTTACGTTTAGCTTGGGAAACAGTTTTCTTTTATATACTTCCTTTTTCTATCTTGTGCCCACTGTTTAAAATTATAGGACACCATCAGTGTTAACCCATTTGGGAAATCATTTTTTCCACAGAAAATAAACCCGATTTTGAGCAAATCCATCAATTCTCAACCAGTTTCTCTAATTTTCTAGATAACAATGGAAAATTCACAAACTAAACAGGCCCTAATGGTTTCTGAAAGAAAACAACAATGACAACCAATTAAAATTTAAGGTACATAAACAAACATTTTTATAATAAATTGGATGACCACGACCTTCTCAACTTCCATAGAGCAAGAAAGATGAAAAATCTTGTTATAAAAGGATTATAGGTTGGGATTAACTAAGAAATCACAATAACCATGGCACTGCATTTATTGAAAAGGTATCACACAAGTTCTTGTTAAAAAATTAAAAAGAAAACTCTCTCATAAGAGTAAAGTTAGCAAAATGAACCCTAAACTAACTCTCCGTAACACAGTTAATTGTTACCTTGACAGGATTGAGCCTAGGAAGGCCTTGAGGAAACCGAGTTCCTAACTCTTGTACAGCTAATAATATATTCTGCCTCGCTTCCAATGGTCTAAGGTCAGATGGAATAGTTATTCTAACTTTGCTCAGAGCAGAAATAAGTGGCAATTGGACAGGGACCTAAAAAATTGAAATGAAATTATAAAAAGCAGAAATCTTCAGCATATCAATCCCAGCACTACAACCATCAGATGGTAAAGGCTAAAATACTCGGTAGTTTTTCACTTACCACATGCATTTCACCCTTTTCTCCAGGACGAGGTGGACAGGGTCTTGGTCGGGACCCACTTTCACTTGTACCAGGAGAACAATGAAGTAACGTATCTACTATATACCCACCACCTCGAGAAGGTAATGTTCCTACTCCAGCAGATGGCTTTTTAACAACATTTACTACTACTCCCCAACCCCAATCAGTTCCCCCTTCTCTTACCTTGATCTGCCATCCAAAAAAAAAAAGAAAAACTCTAATGAGGAAAAGGTGAGAGGCAAAAATATAACCCATAGCCTGCATCATCTAAAGTTAGCAGCATACTAGACAACAGAACCTTGAACGCAAAATAGTGTGCAGGACCAATGGTTTACTAAAAGAAAGAAAGGAGAAAGGGAAGGAAGAATTGCTAAAAGCGCCATTATATAGTCAATCCAATCCCAATTACGCGAACACATCTTGCCATGCATGAGAAAAATGCAGTCTAATATCAATACCGTTAAAGTTAAACCTCCCTACATCCTCCTTTTTCTCCTGAATCGTACATGAACCAGAAAAAAACCATATTCATTCCTTTCTACCTGCCACAAGACTTAAAGACCATTTTCTGCTTCAATATATAATCTTTGGTCAATTTTCCAATAGACAACAATGATTACAGTTATCCTCGAGGATGAATAAGATATACAAACAGACATTTCAGACAAAAGAAAAATTGAATTCCACATGCCATCATTACATAAAACAATCCTAAAGGAACTTCAAGTGACATGAGAGAAAATTAAGTAAATCCAAAATTATTTTTGGACTTGGCAAGTCAGATGTATTCAGATTTCTATTAGAGTAGATTCTTACCAGCCGACCAGTGCAAAGATAATATAGAATTCTTTCGGGCCTTGTTATTTCTGCCATCATCTTCTTTTCAAGTTGGGCCATGTCAAGCTTTAATTTATGATATTCAGAAACTTCCGCCTGTACCAAATTACAGAACTTATAAGGGACTCAAGCATAAGGTATGGTGTCCCACAGAACTAACTGAAAATAGTAGTAAATCATTACCTCTCCTGAAGCATCAAGCCTTGCAGCTTCCTCTTCAAGTTTGGAGATCTTTTTCCCCATATCAGGTAAAGCCTAAAACAGAAAGCACTCATAAGAACCAACAGTAATGTCCAAACATGAAAATACAAGAGAAAGAAGGGTATGGTAGAAACCTTCTCATACTGAAATTGGTGGAATGAATTTCTTATTACGTGTTCAGCAGTGAACTGACCCTCAGCACGCCTCATCAAATTCAAAATTGAATAGTAGCTTAGCCTGAATGTACTAACCAGCGGAGCTGGTTTACCTAAAACCATGTCCTTGAGTGTATTCATCTCCATCTGCAAATGCAACACCAATTTGAGTGCCTCTTTCCTGTCTCCAATTTACTGATGATATGGGACTAGATGATGCAAATTGGAAATTTTTTTCATAATTGTAATGTTATACAAATATACAAACAGAAAAATCAAACAGGTAAAGTATGCCAACAGAAATTTGTGAATATCAAATTTTCTTCTAATGACCAATAAAAGAAGAGCTAATACATTAAATAACTTCTAGTCTTAACTTAAAACAGTGCCAGAAGATAACGTAACGATATTAAAGAATAACAACATAACTTACTCGCTCATCAACCATTATAATGCATATACCCCGTGCATCCTTGCCGCGACGTCCAGCCCTTCCACTCATCTTCAAAATTCGGACAGGATCAAAAGTGAAAAAAAATAGAAATCATGTATAGTATCTACAACTGAGAGTAACCCTCAGCGAGCAAAAATGAAAGCTTCAAAGCTCAAAGAAAAATTGACACAGTTTTGCTCACCTGAATATATTCACCAGAGCCAATGTATCTATGACTATCACCATCCCACTTCTTAACCGCAGTGAAAACAACTGTCTTTGCAGGCATGTTCAAACCCATGGCAAACTGTACACCAAAATAGAAATAGCTATTAACAATCTATACAAAACATGAAAACTCTGGCTGCAACAACGAACCTAAAAGAGTTCCCAGCCAATAGAAAGAAGAGGAGGAAGCGGCAGGACGGGATGGGTAGGGAAGAATCTGCTTAAGCACAATATAAAATTACTTGCCGTTTCTGTGGCAAAAAGGGCTTTCACAAGGCCTTCCTGGAAAAGAAGTTCCACCAGCTCCTTGATTACAGGGAGAAGACCAGAATGATGAACCGCAATGCCTCGCTGAAGCAGTGGCAGCATTAACTCAATTGCAGGCAAATTTCTGTCTTCCTCATTCAAGCATAGTATTGCGTTATTAAAGACTTGCTCAACCACTTCTTTTTCCTCTTGGGTATTAAAATCAAGTTTAGACATAGACATTGCATGCTGTTCGCATTCCCTTCTACTGAAACTGAAAACTATAACAGGCTGAAACTTGCGTTCCATAATCATCTGCTCCCAGATATATGCAAAATAAAATAAAAGGCAAATAGCCAAACCAATAAGTTAATTGGGCAGCCAAATAAACTGCATGTTTGATAGTATAGTCTCGCAAGAATAAATGATGCAAAAGGTAAGCAGAAATAAGTCCACCCATATAAGAACTCATTTATACTAAAGAGCGAGTCTAATGATATTATAAATAATGTTCAATATTTCTACTTAATACCATAAACAGAGTTCGAACCCAATGTAAAATCAAATCAGATTTGTTTTCATCTTAGAACAACAGTTATCACTAAACAAAAAGAATTATACATCTATAATACAGTACGATGTAGTGATAATTGATGGCAACTAATGCAGCAAATTCAAGATAATGTTCAAACATGAGCGCATACCTTCACAATTTTGTATATGTCTGAGCCACCTGAAGCATTCCCACCTTTTCCGATTCTTCCACTTGCTTTTCCATTTGAACTCTTATTTCCCTCACCAACTTTTTGCTTTGAGAAGGTGTCCTGAAGCTTCATAAAATTGCCCTCCCTGAACTGCTCATTTTCATCTACCACAAGATACAATCCAGCACCGCCCACTGGAAAAACGTAGTGCTGTAATGGAGTTGGACGGAAATCTGTGTACACCACATGGCACGGCTGCTTGTGCAAATGACAAATCCACTCTGCAAACTCTGTAGCATTAGACATTGTAGCAGAAAGGAAAACCATTTTAATTTCTGGTGGCAAAAATATGATACTTTCTTCCCAAACAACCCCACGTTCCCGATCCTTCATATAATGGATTTCATCAAAAATAACCCATGCAACTTCCTTCAAAATCTCTGATCCCCTGTAAAGCATTCCCCTAAGAATCTCAGTTGTCATCACCAAAACACTGGCATTGGGAGAGAGTGTCACGTCACCAGTCATCAACCCAACATCTTGAAATTCCTGGTGCAACTCTCTATACTTCTGGTTACTCAATGCTTTCAATGGCGACGTATAAATAACTCTCTGCTTATCTCTAAAAGCCATTGCAATTGCGTACTCTGCCACAGCAGTCTTCCCTGCAGAAGTATGCGCTGATACTAACACTGACTCATTTCTTTCCAAACAAGCAACAGAAACCCTCTGAAAAGGGTCAAGTTCGAACGGGTAAGTTTTTGCCATTTCAGCATTGTAGACTGGATTCGAGAGAGTCCCGTGAATTGCTTCATCTTTGGTACAAGTATATTCACTCGGAACTGCAACCTCATGCACGCAAGTGCGAGTTAAATTTCTCCGCTTTTGCGCAGATTCTTGCTGAGGGGTACCATCAATACCACCATCATCAGTTTCCTGCGGAACTTTTCGCTTGTTTGAAGTAGACTGCTCCTCCATTACTCCCTTCAACCTAATCTAACACTAGTAACTTCCTCCCAAATATCAACCAAAATCAATGAACACGTTACACCACTAACAGTATCAAAATTCAAAGAAAACCAATAAAATAAACCACATTCGCATCACTACTCCTACTTGTTAATCACCAGCAGTTCAAAAAAGTTTGGAGGCAAAAGAAAAACCAAAAGCTTCAATAAAATTAGGAGGAAATAGTACCTGTGCCAACTTGAGGGTATAATACAGTTATGAATAGCAATAAGAAGAGTTTGAATCGGGCGGTTGAACGTTTGGTTTGGAATTGAACAAGTGCAGTTCAGTGTAATGTGATGGAGGTTTCAGCTTCAAAGCCCTAACTCCTACTTCACCACCAACCTGCTTCTTTTTGAAAAGAAAACTTCGCCATGAATAACTTATTCACAGGCCCAAGCCCATAAGCATTGTAACGAAATGGGTCAATTTACACATTTGGTAAAGGAAAAATTTAACAAACCTTACACTTAATGTTTGCATATTGAGGAAATAGCCATTAATTTTGCAAATTGTAAAAATGGCAACCTAAGCATATTATATTTAAAAAATAGTCATCCCTTAATTAACTGAAAATCAGCCCATGATTTCCACTCCTAAAATCTCTCTCAATTCAAAA
>CANYCX010345881.1:0-17068 GCA_948193385.1 Breynia disticha f. nivosa | reverse complement strand
TTATCTACTCAAAATTGAGGTATATTTACAATTTAATAAGTAAGAGTGCAAAAATTTTAATGATCACTAGTTTGTAAATAAAAACTAACAATAAAGTATATATGCAATTAGCCCTTTTGAAAAATATACATGGATGAGTAGACATGATCAGGGTTCACAACTATCGGTTAAGGTTGAAAAAAAGCTTTAGCCTTAATCTTAACCGTCTAGTCGTTATTCATGAGAGTTCATATACAGTTTCAGTTCAAGCAAGGTTTAGACAGTTTGGTCAGACAGATATGATTTTACACTTTAGATGGTTCGTTCTTTTATTAAAATATGTTGAGTTTTATGGATATGGTTTTAAGGTCATACTGATACAGTTTTACGGTCAAATAGATATGGTTTTACAGTTTTATAACATATAATTAAGCACAAATAGACACATTTTCTAATTTAACAAATGATATAGTTCATTAATGTGTAAGTTGAATCAATGGTAAATTATGAAGAATATTTATGAATAAATAAAAAAAGATAAATTGAGTCTCAAACGGGTCAATTCCCTTATAAGTAATTGATATATTGTAGTTTATTTTAGTCTTTCAATTCAATTTTAAGTAGTTTTATTTATTCTTTTAGATTCTTGTTTTTCAATTATCGTTAATTAAAATATTTGCTCCTTTGCACTTTCAGTTTGGTAGTTAGTTCAATAAATAACGAACCATCTAAAACAATCCATTACCCATAGAACGAATCGAATTTCTTCAATATGAAACGTCCAACGCACTGTACGTTTTAACGAGTGTAAAAGTGGTGCAATAATCCGATGGACTCATCCGTATTTTAACAAGCTCCATACAAAAATCTAATAATTGAATATTTTATATTTTGTAAAATGTATTCCGGCATGGAATTTAAATAAATTCAGTTATAATAATCAAATTAAGACAAAAATAAAAAAGTTTATTTTGTTTTAAAAAAAAGAAAGGGAAATAAAGGCAAGTTCTCAGCTTGATGTGTCTCCGTCTGAAAGTGAAGATGTGCCGAAGCTAAAACGACACTGAATCTCTGATAAAACGACCACGATTTTCTCTCAGAAACAATGCAAACAACACCGGAGGACATCCGCAATCTCCCTATCGACATCACTTTTTCTCGTCTGACCGGTACTCTCTGTCTGTCTTTACAATCAATCTCATCCGGTTGATCATTTTCAGTTTCAACTTTTCACACTATTTCTCTACAGAATGGTTAGTTGATAGAAAACGAGTGCCCTCGGATTGGAGAAAACGAATCGCAGCAATCAGAGCTCGTATTTCAAAGGACTTTCCTTCTCTCCCTAAAGATATCGATCCCTATTTTAACACTCTTCATCCTCAAGGTCCTTTATTTATTCATTTTCAATCCTTATTATAAAAAAAAAATCTGATTTTTACTTAGGAATGCATATGTGAGATCTTAATAGATGAGAAATTGGGTATTTGGAGAACAACGGAATTGTGATCGGAATTTATGCGTGACTAATGAATTGTATTTTGTTGATTAGTGATTGGATATTTGGAGGCTAAGAAAATATATGAGATTCTAGTCAAGTCTACTCCGGAAAGCCGGGATATTTTTGGCCGGCTACAAGGTGCTGCTGTAAGCCATTTTTAGCCCTCTGCTTTTTATGTGTTTGTATTCGTTACGAATTTTTTTATGAGAGCGTTGATGCTAAGTGGAATGGATTGTTGATATAGGGTGCTTGGGAGGCAATTGTGCGTGCTTTCGAAAAGGATCATGTTTTCCTTGGAGAGGCTGCGCAAATTATCATCCAAAATGTTAATTATGAAATGTATGTGTTTCAATGTTTGCGGAGTTGTTTTTCTGTAGTGAAATATCGTTGTTTTGTTGTTGAAGTTTTTTTTTTACATTTTTTCTTTGCTTGGATTTGCGTCAATAGTCCTTATCAGAAAAAACAGGTTCAGAAGATTCAGCAACAGCTTGCAGAACTTGACCGCAAGGAGGCTGATATAAAGAGAAGTGCAGCACTTTCTGCGGCTAAGTATGTCGAGGCTTGTCAGGAGCTTGGATTGCAGGTTCGTTTTCTTCTTTGCTCTATTGGTGGTTGTTGAATGTGTTTAGGAATTTATTTTCTTTTAATAGGGAAACAATGTGAGGATTGAACTATTGGAAACTGCAAAATCACTTCCAAGTGCATTTGGCCGGATTTTGGAAGTTATTAATGGGGATTCTATTTTACGGGCAATGGAGTATTATTCCAACTTTGTCAAAGATGTTCACACAGAAAAGGATGTAAGAAAATTTCATTTCTTCGTGGAGTGACTATTCAAGGGTTGTTACTATGGCTTGCTGACTTTTGCTGATTTTGTAAATCTCTGCAGAAATCATTATTGACCGTCCTGCCACATTTGAATAGTGTCCGAGAAAGCCCCCCCTCGCTTAATGTTTTTGCTAATTCTGAGGCTCTTATCTCTACTAATGCTGAACTGACTTTTGATGAATCAAATCAAGTGGGAGGAGAAATGGATGTCGCTGCAGATACTATTGACTGGGATATTTCTGTTGATAGTGCGCAAATTGATTGGGATATCGGTACAGTGGAAGAAACAGATGATAATGGCAACGGGTTGGGTCCGTATGAAATGGTGAATGCCAGTGACCTCATGCAAAATATTTCATCAAATGAAGCTGTGGAAACCAATCTGAACAAAGGAGAAGACAGTTTCCAACCAGAGATTTCTGTGTCAGAAATTTCTTGGGACATAAGTGTTGAAACGCCTCAGGTTGATGTGATTGATGATGTGAATTTGCAGAATGTGAGCATGGACAATCAGACATATGTTCAAGATACTTTGGCACACTCCAATACAACGACGCAAGAAAGGAGCCAACTTTTGGAGACAGAGTACAGAAACAAGATTCTTGATGATTTATATGAGGTGGAGGCTATGTTGTTTTATTCCTGTGCTAGTGAATTACTGAAACCTACAGTCCTATACTAACTCTTAATGATGTGTCTTTTCGCTAGCTAAAGGCATTTTTGAGTCGGCGACTCGATGAATTGAAGAATGGAGAGACTTTGTCTTTGCAAAATCAAGTGCAGTCAGTTGCTCCCTTGGTGCTTCAGCAATATACTCCAGATGCCATTGAAACGTTTATGTCTGAGATATCCTTAGCCATTTCCTTACTAACAAACCGGAAAACAAGAGATTTAATCATGATTTTGAACTCGAAAAGGTCTATTTGGAATTTTTTATTCATTATTTACTTGGCCTGTTAACTTGTTAATGTAATTCTATACCTTGGATATAGATTTGTGGCCTGTTAACTTGTTAGTGTAATTCTATACCTTGGATATAGATTTGTTTATTTGTTTTGTGGCTTCATTGAAATTTCAAAGAAACATCTGTCATCAGCTGCACTTTTTTAGCTTTAGCAATGTTAACCTATATCACTAATCATTGGTTAGGTAACGAAATTATAGGGAAATAAAATAATAATAATATCTCTGGGATATTAACGTAGGAGCATTTTCAATAAATTTGAATTGGTTAGTTTGTTATTTTGTTACTAGTATAAAATGGGTAAGAGAGATATGTGAAGGGGAGTAGAAATTCATATTGAGTGTGATTTTCAGCCTTTGACTTGGGGATTCGTAGCCCTAAGCTACTTAGAGAGTGTTAGCCTCAAGCTACTATGTTCATTAATTTCTGATTGTTATTGAACATTCTTGTCTAGCTTACTATATTCAGTAAAAATCACTCTATTTTTAGTATCATTTCTATTATTCTTCGGTTGAGTTTTGGGATCCTATCATCATTGTATGTATTTTGGCATTGTCACATAAGTTGAACTGGTAACATATGGTTATTCCCGTCCTTTTTAATTTAGTAGCATTGACTTTAGTTAATGCCAGCTTTTCTTGTGTTATATTAATCGGTTATAGAGTTGTTGGCATATCTGTTTGAATTAGAGCTTACTATGGTTATGAACATTGGATACAGATTTCTGGATAGATTAGTTAGTTCATTGGAGGAAAAGAAGAATCATGAGCTGAAACTAAAAGAAGGGTTGAAAGACTTGGCTGCGAAACGCATGGAGCTTCAGAATTCATTGTCTTCGTCATGGCCAAAACAGGTATGCTGGGCTCAAATAACTTCTCATATATCTACCTAAAGTCTTAATACTTTTTCAATGAGAGAAACATTTTGCTCTTTCTTCTTGAATACTTATCTGGAAATATTTCTTAAATTTTGTGAATTCTATTGCTTAATCTACACGTGGTTTTTCGTGGATAACAATACATGGGCTTGCTTATTGATTTGACTTGAATAACTCTTTCTCTATATCAGTTATTGTAATATGCTTTCTAGATGTTAGGCTTGACATGAATATGTGGTCTTGATCATATTGTTTCAAAATGGATTCGGATATCACTTTGTTTAGCTTTAGCTGGAAAAAAGTGTATTTCTGATTCGATTTCCATTTGAAATACGTTGAATTGCAGGAAGCTGTGTTTGCGAAGACCAGGGAGCTGAAGAAGCTTTGTGAGAGCACACTGTCAGCAATGTTTGATGGAAGGCCTGTCAGAATAATTGGGGAAATCAACACGCTCCTCAATAGTAGCATTGGTGCATAGATTCTAGGGAAATCCATGTAAGTGCCTGAAGCTAGGAAAAAAGGTGGATATTATGAAACACCTTTTCTTTTAGATAGCAAAATACTGGATTCGTACAAAGTTTTTGCTCACTAATGTGGTTTTAGATTTGGAATTTTAAAACAAGTTTACTTTAATCTGTATGCTTTTCTAAATTAGGCCCTTGTGCTGGGAGTTGAATTGTTTTCTTTGGCTAACCAAGTTATTTCAGGTTCAACGTGTAACTTTATTAATTTAACAAATTAAAATGTGTTCAAGAATTACCGCTGTTTAAACAATACATTTCAAGAATTTATTCGCAAGGATTATTGTGTCTAATGTTTTCTTTACGTCAGAATTTCATGCTTAGCCTCCTAACTAGCTCTTCCTAGTCACATGAATGTTACGATATTCCAATATTTTTTCCATCAATTGGAAAGAAAACAGACTGGAGACTGATCAAAGAGGCACGAAACAGTGCTTACAGTACAGATAGCAGAATGGTTAAGTACAAGCAAGCGAGAGACTCATAATGTGGGATTCTGTATTGAGAAATACTAGTATTGTGTTACCGATTTTAACTCCAGCTTGTTGATCCGTGTTCAAACTTGGTATCTAAACCAAATTCAGGGGGTTTGATGGAGTTAATGCTCAACGCAGGTGAACCCATGAAGAAGGGTTGGGTTGAACGGAACGAATTGTCGAAGGGATCAACTACTACAACGCTATCCGCTGCTTTGCTTTTCCGCAAAGTGAACCTTTCGAGCAGATTTGTTAGCGATTCCATAATTTCAAAAACTGGCGGTCGGAATAACTCGTCAGGCTGTTCCAAGTTTCAGAAGCAAAATCAATTAACACATACATAGAAAAAAATTTGGTTTTAACGCATATAGATTACCTGAATGCAGAGGGAAATAAGATCTGCGAATCGAGAGAGAGACTGGGGGGACACCGTTCTTCGGATGCTTGGATCAACCATCTGCAGCAAATATTCGCGGTCGTGCAGCTTCGATGAAGCCCACTTCACAAGAGATTCTTCATCTCTAGGTCTTGTGCTGTATAAAAAGAAGTGTAGTCCGGGAAACAATTAAGAACTATGAGAACTCAAATACTTTACCTGTCAAAACTCAAACACTTTACCTGTCGAAAGGCCGCCTTCCTGTAAGTAGTTCCAAAAGTAACACTCCAAATGCATATACATCAGTTTTGGTGTTATCATTTCCCTGTTCCCAATGGTCCGGAGCAATGTAGCCAGTATCGCCAACAGCAATTTCAGCGGCCTGCTTGTATCGACATTTTTATGGTCAATTTTTTAGAGATGCATTTTTTACAGCCTATAGATATCAACAGCAGGAAGCAATAATCCCTGATGAACTCCACAAAAGAGGTTAATCAACTCATTAATTGTTTTTAGTAAAAAGATTGGTCATGCCTGAATTATAAGCCATTTTAGGAGATGCTGAGACTTATCCTTGAAAATATTTGCTACAAATGAAAATTTGAAGAGATCGCCCCAATGCTTACCTTAGCTTTTACAGAGTTGGATGTCAGCGGCTTCAATACTGATATTCCACAGTCAGAAAGCCGAGGTATAAGGTCTTCTTCAAGTAATACATTGGCGGCTTTTATGTTCCCGTGGGCAACCGGAGGTGAGTATGTTGTGTGAAGATAGCTGATATCAACAATGAAAGAAAGAATAAAGAAAAGTCGTCCTTCAGAAAAGAAGTGCATTGTATATATTTTATCTGTCGCTGAAAGTTACCGATGTACAGAAGCAGCTAAAGAGAGACACTTACTCCAAAGCTCGAGCAACGCCCTGTGCAATTTTAAGACGGTTAATCCAAGATGGTTTTCTGTCTTCTTCACCATGCAGAATGTCCTCAAGAGACACATTTCTGACATATTCATAGACGAGCAAATGCTGCTGGTGTTCGACACAGTAACCAAGTAGCGAGACAATGTTGGGATGCCTCAGTCTGGATACTGTCCAAACCAATTCCAAGAATTGTTCTTCTTCGACAAAGGACAGTGGCACCGTGTTGATGTTTTTCACTGCATACACCTGTGTAGAAAAGGAGAAATCAAAATCTGATAAACATTAACTTGGTTTCGGAAATTATTGATATTCTAGTTTATAAGAAATCAGAATATATATACTTGGTCATCGGGGAACACTGCTTTGTAAACAGAACCAAGAGAACCCTCTCCAATAAGATTTTCTTCACTGAAGAAGTCTGTAGCTGATTGAAGTTCTGCCACAGTGTAAACTTTAGCGCTTTTTGGAGCCATGTAATTCTTGGCAAAACGTTTTCTTGCAGACATTTTATCGGCCCAGTTATTGCGGATATGCCTTGTAACTAGAAATGGGGAAGATTTAGTTGCCAATAGTTGTGGACTGAATTCAGATTCTAGCGCAGAACGATCTGTCATTTGAAAACAAAACAAATGGCTGATCAGATTTAGATATTGTCGATGCTGAAACCCTAGTGCAACATGGAACAACCAGAATTATCAAATATAGGGCAAGGTATTTGGACTTGACCAGGAAATGGAAATGAGAATATGTTTAGAAAGTCTCACCTCTAATTGCTTCTTTAGGGCGAGAGCGTATTCGCTTCGCTCGAATTGCAATTAGAATTGCTGCACAGGTCACCGCAAGAAATGTCCCTCCAGCAATCCAAGCAATGCCACCAGAACCCAAACTCCTTTTCTTGTGTTGGGATTTCCTGATAATCTGACGGTTCTCAATGGCACTTGATTCGGTTGTTTGGGGGCCATTAAAGTTTTGGCTAATTGACCCATTATCGAGAGGAAATTTCCAGGGTGGATAGTTGGCATCTTTGTAGAACTTATTCCCATCAATCCTATGACAAGATGGCGTATTAAACCAAATATTTTGGTTTAGTCAGGCTTTAAAATGGTTACAGTTGGAAATACTCCTGGCTACTTACCATAAATTTGGTATAGATTGAAATTCAAAAGGAATAACACCACTGAAATGATTGGATTGGATGTTCCTGAGTTTGGAAGTGTGATAGAGAAGCATTTAAGATTTTCATTGCCATTATTATCATGAAACAATAAAAAAAAATACAGGTGTGATGAAGCTTACAGCTCTGTCAGAGGAAGTTCGGCAAGGTAAACAACTGATCCTGTGAAATTATTATTCTGCAAAAACCTTAAAATACAGCAGAGGTGATACTTACAAGCCAAAATGATCACACTGAATTGTGAAACAAAAAGAAATGAACATGAAAATCTTATAGTAAACTCACAAACTGGTAAGATTTTTCAGATCTTTAAAAGAACTTGGTAAATCTCTGGAAAAGGCATTGAATGATAGATCCCTGCAACAACAGATTTGAATTAGATCAATTACTATCATATGCAAAATCCATATCTAACATCATTACACGTTTCTATCTTAACCAAATTCAAATTGAACATACAGTTCGTTTAGATTATCAAGCCCACTGAACACATTGCCAACTGATCCGGATAATAGGTTGTGACTTAGATTCCTTCTCAAGCACATTCAAGGAGTTAGAAACAGACAATACTAGAAAAAATTAAAGCAAAACTGTGCAGGGACCCAAAAACCTACAAATGCCGGAGAAACTTCAAGCTAGGTAAAGAATGAGGTATGCTTTCTGTCAAATAGTTTGATGATAAATCTCTGCACAATCACATACATAAGCACCAATGCCTACACATAATCCAACCAAACAATAATGACAAATATTAACTTACATATGAGTGGCATTAGGAGGTAATCCATATGGAATTTCACCTATCAAGAAGTTGTAGCTAACATCCCTGAAAATAAATTAATTGTATAAAAATAAATTTATATTACAACAAATATCCATAACTAATAATTCTAAAAATGACTTACAAATGTTTCAAGTTATGGAGATAATGAAGCTGGGTTCCAAGACTACCAGTGAGATTTAATCCCCTAAGTTTCCTTCATTAACAAAATTGGAAATTAGAAGCATTAATTTTTTGGTTATTATAAAGATTATAATATTTAGTTAATAATGAAGATTAGAAAGGTGTTGAGTAAGTACAAGTGGATTACGGAGGAAGAATGACATGTAACGCCAGTCCATGACTCTTCACACGGATCACCTCCTTCCACATTCCACTTCTTCAACTGTCCTGCTAATTCTACCGCTCTGTATAGTTCTACCAATGCTATCACTGCATTTTATTCATTCACTTTTACAACACACAACAACTAACTCATATTCATTCTCCCGCCAAAACAATCTCTACTTTACCCCAAAACAGAAAAAACTGCAAGATTATAAGGATTTTACCATCGGAAGGATCCGTATAAGACTTGGCTTGTGAAGCAAGATTGATTGCGACGAAGATAATCACTGAGAAACACACGCACCATCTCTCTTTCTCCATTTTAATCTTTTCTACTTCAAGAAACTACGAAATAACAGCAAGGAAATAGCAAGTTTTAGTAACTGGACAATTTCAAGTAAAACTCACAGTCACAGCGACGTCGTTTGGTGTTAAATTACTTACTTAATGCGGCTTGGTCTTTCTTGTTTTCGCGGGAAAATGTGAGAAAACAAGAGAAAGTTAGGGTTTGTAAAGGAAAGAAGCGAATCGAATTTGAGAGCTCAAGAAGTGTTAGTGTTAGCTCTGTAGTGTTGTGTGGGTTGAAGGGTAATATATGTATTGAGTAACCGCCACCACGTCAGAAAAAACCGTTATGTTTAATTAATGGGCCTCAAACAGTTTACCCATATAAATGAATCCGGCCCATGAGATGAGCAAAATTTGGGTCAGTTTACACATATACCATTTTTAAAGTATCATCCTCTATATAATTAACTTTGGAAAAAAACATCCAAGAATACCATCTTTAATGATTTTATTCCCTATATGGACACATATAAACTTTTTTTTTACATTTCTTCTATACTGCAAGTAAGTTTCATTTCTTCTCAGCATTGTTCTCCAATTCCCTCCTAAGCTGCAGTGAAAAGTTGTCGTTAACATCATCATCATCACAATCATCTTCCCACTGTTGAGTAACCTCCTTCACATCCCACTCTATTACCATCGCAAAAAGCACCGTCATCACAAAACCACTCCATCAAAAACAAGTAACCAAATCAACCAAATAGATAATCATATTGTTATTCAATTTCTGAGATTATAACACAATTTGCGAGCAACGAATGACATAAATTTAGATTAGTACATGTCTAACGCAACATACCTAATTTGAATAAAATTGAAAAAAAAACTCTAAAACCCTAATTATGGTGAATGATAGAAAATACCTTCGTTGATTTGAAATTCTTAAATTCGTCGTCATCTTCAAAGAGGTCGATCTTCAAATCCTCGTTAGCAGGTTTTAGATCTGAGGCCATGTTTGATGTGTTGTTCACTGAAAGAAAAAGATTTTTTAATCAAGGGAAAATTGTTTTCATTCGATTCAATTTTGATTAGGGAGAGAGGGAAAAAAATATGTTGGCCAAAACTGTTTCAAAATGGGTTTTAAATAGAGATATTATTTGTAGAAAAAGTTTGTCAAATATGTTAAAATAGAAAGGATTTTAATTCAGATGAAAAAACAGGAAAAAAAAACTCTTTTAGGGTGACAGCTCATGTCTTTTGTTCCAAAATTTGTATTAGTTATGTGGTGTCATTCTTAACTTTTGTTTTTATGATAATAAGTCATTGTTTTTTTGCTTTGTATAAACACATAATTTAAAAGTTTGATTTGTGAAATTTTATTTTTTAGTTTTTGTTTTATTATTTTGTTCATATCTCTTTATTACATGTTCCTTTTTTTATGTTATTTCTCTTTCATTTTCTTTATGCAACAGATCCAATCTTCTTTTTTTTTTTTTCTCTTCTTCTTTCTTTTGTGTTATTTCTCTTTTATTTTTTTTATCCAACAAATTTTATCTTCTTCTTCTTTCTTTTTTCTCTTTCATTTGATTTATCTTTTGTTCCTCTTTCTTTTTTTTATAAAAAATAATGTTATCTTTTTTCTTTTTTCTTTAGATACACTTTTTGTCGTTATTCTATTTTCTCTCTTTTTTTTCTCTTTTATTTCTCTTTTCATTCGTAAATCAAAATTGTTACTCTGGTTATTTTTATTTAATTTTTTAAAACTTTTTTTTGGTTTGAACTGTTTGTTCGGTTTATTCTGTTTTAAAAAATTTAAACCGAAACCGAACTGAATAAACCTGAGAAACTGAAAAATTAAAATTCAATTCGATTTTGTTCGGTTCATCGATTCGGTTCGGTTATGCTCACCTTTAACTTTGATAAACCAAAAAAAATATTTAGAGCATCTTCAATGCTCACTTTATTTTCAATTTGCTCTTTATAATAAAGAGTTTAATAAAAAAATTTGATCTAATCCACTCTTTATTTGGTTCTTTATTTTTAAGTATAAATTAAAGAGTTAAGTTCACTCTCTAAAACTAAAGAGTCAATTTTGACTCTTTATCTTTTATTTTATACATAAAATTTTCTCATTTCTCTCAGCTAATGTGTAAATAATCTTGTGTGTTTTTGAAAATTAGTTGTTTTTATTTTTTTTATTTTCAATCATCACTTTTGTACAAAATTTAATAGGTTTTTTCTTATTTTTTGTATTCTAAATATATTTTTCATAATTTTTTGACGAAAAATTTTGTATGCATATAGATAATATCATATTAATTTGACACTGATAGTTCTGATTTTCAGTTTTTTAAACTATGATCTTACAGAATAAAAGCATTAAAAAACTTAAAATAAAGATTTAGATTAAAATTTTTATTTAAATTAATTCTTTCAATTTAACTACCTCAATTGGCGATGCTCTTAAATAACTTTTTGTATAATTAACCGTTAATTTTAGCGACTTATCGTAGCAAATGTCATGAATTATAAGAAAATACATTAACGACTTTTTGCAAGACAACCCATTGTGTCATCTTGGAAACTCTATAATGTGCATAGTTACGCTTCACATTTGATATAAAATTTTGGTCGCGTAGGATTCTCTGGAGTGTGTTTGTAACAAACTGGCGGCTGCCTCCAGAGAGCACCCGAATATATTTCCTGACCTCAAAGGGAAATCAGAAACACATAATATTCCAAGTTTCTGAACTAAGTCTTAACCATCGCTACCACATATCATTACCCAGAATCAAAACACGTCTACCTGGGCTACCCAAGCAAAGTTCTTGAACAAAGTAGGACCCCCATACGATCTTTAAGTTGTTCCAGTCAACATAACTAGGTAAAATAACTTGTACGCATCCACTGTAACTTAGAGAGACCAGTTGATGTGCGTGGGAGAAGAGTCGTAACCCCTTGGTTGTTCCAGTTCCATGTATTGCCTATTTTGTGGATGAGACAACTCCAGCTCACTGGAAAACTCAACATCCAGAGGCTCAGAAATTTGACCCAAACCCAGTTCAGGCCGCATTTCGTGTGAACTGCTACCACCTTCACTCTTGATACCCCATGGGGTGTTTTGATAAGGATTAACACCATGAGGAGATGTTGACTGAACGGTGGGTGCTTCGCCTGCATTAACCAGGTCATTCATACCAAGACCTGATGCTCGGTTTCTACAGCCCCATTGTTGATTTGACAGAAGAGAGAGAGCACAGCTTGAGTTGTTGACACCGACTCCTGTGAAGCATTCTCCTGGAGGAATTCCTGAACTTGGAAAGGTGAAGCATTCTCCTTGAGGAATTCCTGAATTTGGAAAACCAGCAACACTTGACGAACCTTGCAGATGAAGGATAGATGGGGAGTTGTATGGATTTGGAGTAGACCTCGCTGAACCAGTGGTGCAATTCCCAGGTAGCCGATCAGCTGCATATGACCTTGGCCAAGGGTCCCTGGCAGCATTCCTTGAGTAGGCACTGAAGTCCACAAGAAAGCCTCCTCTGCCATTTTCTGTCATAACTACATATAATATGTTACAAAGATGAACCAAAACCAAAGAAATAATGATCGTAAGATAAGCAGAAAAGTTTGTAGACTGTTTAACAAAGCATTTAGCTTATTGGTCTATCATCTGTTGATGCAGCAGAAACATAAAAGCTTAATATTCAAGCCACTGGACTCGAATGCACTGCAACCATGCAGAGCGCCTCACCAGACATAGTAGAGCAGAGTCGACCATAGCGAGATAAACCTGATCCAGATGGAGGCTTCCTACGTCGTTCATTATGTCCAGCCAGACGCCTCCTGCAGCTTCGTTTTCCTTGGTCAAATTCAGTAAGTTGATGAAATCTGGAAATGCGAAAGATAGATTAATATTAGTGTCTTGAAAAGGACGTCAGATACACATCTGGAAGATGGTGCAGATAATAAAGATAAAGACATGACTGTAGATATAAAGAAACTTGAGAATCTGGTTTATAGTCAACAAATCATTAAACACAAACAATAGTCTCAAAACCCAGAAGTCTCGAGTCAACCCACAAACATATGTTGCTGCAACCAACCAGCCAGACCACAGTAGCAAAATTATGTTCCAAGAAAATAATCGCAATTAGATATTGCAGAGCAGTAAAGTTGCAGGATATAAAAACATCATAGCAAGACAGTTGAAAATTGGGAATGAACTTCATAACAGACACATATCAGAAGAAACTGCATGGGAAGCACAAGGAACTATAATCCAGAAAAAAAAAATACATAATACAATATTGGAAGAATCTGCTGCCAGTAATCTACTCCAACCAAGCCATAAAACAACCATCAAAATATTATTGCACAAAAATATGGACCACACAACTGCCAGTAATATTGTACATTTTTTGCATTTTTCACTTGAGAATTTGACTTTTGAAATCTCCCACACAAATAAATATGCTATAACAGGAAAGAAATGATCAGAACTTGCCAAGAAATCAGAGGAAAAACTGCTCAAGTCTCACGTGGAACATCAGAAAAAGTCGAGTTCGTGACATCCATAACTTTTTCCCAATAACAATGAAGAGTGGTCAGAGAACCACTGACTTGCACATGGAAACCATATGACACTCTCTTGAAGTATAAGAATTATATAAGCACACCACAACAGCTGATAGCACAGGCAAATATCAGTTGAAAGCAAAATGATCGTTTTGTTTAATGCAACTTCATTCAGTTTGAATAAAGAATCAAAGCTATAATCATCGCTTTAAGTCAGAATGTCACAACCCAACATTTGATTTTTTTCTCTTTTTGATTATAAAACTAAGTTAGTCTTCGGGAACAGTTCAAAAAAAGAATTAAGCAACAAAAAGAAGATACTTTCCCACCTTTTCATCAACCACAAATGGTTATAAACAAGCCAGAAGATGCCTCAACAAAAAAATATAATAAACAAAGTTGAATAAAGAAACAAGGAATATATGTTTAAACTAGTAAATCCATAGAGTAGCTTCCAGAGCAGTAGATTACCAAAAACAACCCAACAGGTTTCTCTGGAATCCAAGTCTATAAACAGCCAAACACTAGACTAACGACTCGGGAAAATAGGACTAAACTATTTAAGAGCACAAACATCAATCAATTTTAGCTGCTCAAACCTAAAAGATCCAAAACTAAGAATCCAACTCGACTGTGATAAAAAGTGGTTTAAATAAGCAACTTGAAGCTTCACTTGAAAGGCAGTAACAATTATCACTGCCATATAGTAACCTGTAACCATAAAGGCAACCACCCAAATAAAGCAACCACACGGTCCACGCCCATCTTTCAACATACAACCCTTCTCACTTCACTTCATTATTCATCCAAGAACTTGTCAGTAATGAAATTGTACTCACTTGTCAGCACCTAAAAGGTCACAAGACAAAAATTGCTTCTTTTCTTTTAGCTAACTTACTGGAATACCACAAAGCTAACCTACACTGGCCTCAAGCTTGCACAAAGCAAACCAAGACATGAAAACACACAAGACAGTATAACCCACCGGAGAATTCGTTAATCTCAGCACACAAAAAAACCCACAAAGTTGGGTATTTTATTAAAATCTTTAACAAAACCAGCAAGGTAATGAACTAATACGGAAAAGAAATGAAGCAATAAACTGAAAACAGACAAAGACACCAGTATTAAGCACAGTTAAGGCTTCAGTCTGTGGCTAAAGCATCATAACCAAATCAACCAAAACCAAACAAGAAAAAAGAAAAAACATAGTAATCACCTGCTACACTGCTGGCAAAACCTTTGCTCCAAACCATTAACAACAACCTTAGGAAACTTAGAGTGCATTGCACAAACTTTATGCCTAGAATAATAAGCCTTAGCATCACTCAGATCCACTTTACACCCTTCAACTTGACACCTCGGTGGTTGTTGTTGCCCACCTTGAACCTTCCTACCTGCTCCAGTTGAAGACCCACTAGGACCCGACTTCCCAGGAGCACCACCACTACCCACATCCTCAAAGTAAATTTTCTTGCCAAATTTCAAGCCGTCAACAATAGAGTCAGGCTCAGAAGGTGGAGGAGAAGAGTTGGAGTTAGCAGAGGCAGAACCCATTTCCATAAGCAGTGTCTAGAGTTCATTTCATGTTTTGGGTTACCAAGTCAGAGAACAAAGACTACAACTTTAAAGTGTGCTTTTTGTTTAGTGTTAAAAAAAGAATCAAGTACAAAGAGAGAGAAGCTATCTTTTTCCCCAAAAGAGAGAGAGAAGTTGTGGGGGTTTATTTTAGGAAAAGCAAGTAATGAAGTGATATGAAAAGTAAGCACCTGACAATGGTCCAGTGCCAGCGAAAGAGAAACAGTGTTTATGTCGGTATGTATGTATATATATATATGTTTAGGTATGAATGATTACATAGACTACACTAACTAGAACACTGTTCTTTCGTACATTTCTCATCCTTGTTTTGCTTAATGTAGTTTGAATTTACAATTTGAATGAATACTTCCTCAAACCCTTTTTTCAGGCTGGATTTGATGTCTCCAATGCAAAGTAGGGTGGGTAATTATGAAGAGTAAAAAGTGAAAAGAAATGCATCAACATCAGATAAAAGTCATTCATTGGATGTTGTGCAAGAATTTTGGAGGGGATGGATAGGTATCCTGATTTGGAAATTTTATGATTGGAGCACAATCTTCTTTTTATCTTTCTTTACTTTATGTTTAACTTGTGCTTCCTTCGTTAAATTTAAAAAAATGAGCATCATTCTTTATTTGCTGAATTTTATAAATTATATAAAATTAAAATTATTTTACATATAATAAATTATAGACTTAAATTTATTTTTTAATATATTTAATTGTCTCTAATTTATAAAAATTGATATCAAAAGTCTCTCTTCATAAACTCGGCCGCATTGAAAGTCAACCATCCTACTTGGAAAAAATGAATCACTAAACATTAATGTGATTTATATATAGTTGTTAATTTGTATTAATTTTATTGTAAATATATTATTTTATTTTTTATTAAATATTATTATTTATAATATAAATATTATAAAAATAAATTTATATTATTTTTTTATATTATAAATATATACTCATAAATAATACTACTACAAAAAGCCTGTACCTCATGATGAGAGGCTACTGGAGTCTTCCATATTGTTTTTGTCACAACCCTTTTTCCAGTAATTTGAGGTCCAACGGTTGTACAATGAAGGCACCACAAACGACTCACTTGATTAGAAGTAATTAAGGAGTAGAAGTTGTATTCATATAATTAATATTATTTTTTTAAAAAAAAATTTATAAAGAGATCGGACTAATTCATAAATTAAAAAAATAAAATTTTAAAACCAATATTTGTTATACTTATTAATTTAAAAAATATTTTTCTAAATAGTAGAGATTGTACATAACAGATCATCTTTATATAAATTATACAGCAGCTATAGTAAATATTGATTACTCCGAATTGGCAGAGCTCAATAAAGGCAAGCATTGACGATGAAGTGCCTCATTTCCCAGTGAAAGACAAACTGCAAACAACAGTTTAGAACATCCCAATCAATACGAGCATCTATATTCATAAATTTTTTCAAGAGGTTTATAACTATATTATATTAACATTTTATAAATTTTTTATCTATTAATTTTTTTTATATTCATAAATCTCTTATTAAATTTTATTGTGAAACTTATTATACTTTATTTAACAATAAAAATAATATTTATATACTTAAAATTAATTTAAATGAACTCCACTTAATCTGTGGAACCCACATCAACAGTTTCCTTTTAGTGAAACGTTGATGATCGCCAACTCTCCTTTATGGGAGAACCAGCAGTGGGATTTGTGCTTTACAGCGAGATGTCGTATTATAATTAAATTAATTTTATTAATTTAAATTATAATATATATTTTTATAAATTATTTAATGTAAGTGAAGAATTTTAAAAAATATTTTAAAAACAAAATAAATAAATAAATATTATAATTTAATTTAGATAAATTAATTAATTTAATTTCTCTTAC
>CANYCX010345816.1:0-10634 GCA_948193385.1 Breynia disticha f. nivosa | reverse complement strand
ATTCTGGTTTGGTGTCACAAAGGTCATCTTATTGCATTATAAGGTGGTAGTTACTCGGTTTTGTCCTAGAACAATCGGCCAAGGAAGAAAGCTAGCAAGGTATGATCTTTTATTCATAAAGTTTCAACCTTTAATGTGTTTTGGTAAACCGATTGTCTCTAATATATTTTGAGTCGATTATATGTGAATCTTGGGCTGTTCTTGTGTGTTTTTGTTCATGTTTTCCGCTGCCAAAAAGTTTTAAACACATAGGAAACCCTTCATAAGCTTCCTAACCATTAGGCAACTATCATCTACTCACAAAACATGATTAAATATGATCCTAGACATGCAATTAAGAAAAAAAATAAACCAAACAACATTCTTATCAAAGGAAAGTAACAAAGCCAAATTTCAAACAACAAAATCAATGACTTATCATTAATAAACTTCGAAAGAATTTAATAATTCATCCAAAAACAATCTAACTATAACATAGCATTCAAAAAATGAATATCTAATTTCTAAAAACATGACCCAATGTGTCAAAACATCCAAAGTACTACTAGAAAAATATATCAACATAAAACAAACGAAGTGAAAAGAAAAAAGGAAAAATAAGAAGAAAGAAGACTCCGATCAATCCCAGTGATCCATTAGTAAGCCATCCATAACTAATCTATAATGAAAACATAAAAAAAAGCATTAAAGGGAATCAAATTTAAAGGCAAGGAAATGAAATGTACTAAAGCATCTAAAAACTAAGAAAATAAATGACGGCTAGAAAGAAATTCCAATGCATGACACTGTCATGTCAATTCATAAGCATGAGTTGTGTTCATTATTCCATTGGGTAACATTATAGGTGTGGAACGCACCATGCCCTGCTGTTGGCACTCTTGGATTTTCAGTCTTCGTGCATGGTGAGTGTGGAATGCACCATGCTCCCAATATTGGTCCTCATAAATCTCAGTCATCTTGCATAGTTGGGGTGGAAACCACCATGCCCTCCATGTTTGTGTACTATTTAGAAATAGTATTGGCACGAGGCTTGTGGAATACACTACGGGCTCATGCCCTCTGTTCTATAAATATATAACTCAATATGGTGGTCATGTAAAGGACCACATTCACCATGTTGATCATTCAATACTATTTACAGCCAACACACTGGGCATGCCTCACAAGAGTGAATCATGTAGATGTCTTTGACCTATTTTCTATAAAACAACCTGTGTTAGATCAACATATGGGGTGTTTTATCAAATTTTGTCCTTAATTCTCTCTATAATTCCTTAATTTCCTCCACTAATCTATCCTATTCATTAATCAATATAAATTATTGATTCTAGTGTTGACTTCATGTAAAAAATAATAATTTATAAAGATATGGTCTATCCATCTAAACAGTGATAAAATGTAATGGATTTTCTATTAAATTTCATAATTTTAAATGAAACATTTAAAGAAATATGGTTTAAATGAATGCATAATATACAATTTAGTTATCAACTTAATCTCGTATTATGTATGCACCACGTGCATTATGGTATTTTTTCTCGCTTCTTGTATAGACATGTGTTTTCATATGTCATTGCATACTATTCATTAAGCTCATTAATCTAGAATCTTTTTTTCTTACATACAAGTTTAAGATCAAGATTAACAAATTTTACAGTCTAATATGCTTTATTTATTAGTGTAGCTTTAGTCCAATACATTGTACTCTTTACTTATGATTTAGTTTTATCATGTTTATTCTTATGCATATTATGATGGAACTTCTGTAAATGTGTTTCTCAATGCTTAAGTTGGCATATGTGAGGCATATGTCTGTAGTGTTTCTCAATGTTTAAGTTGGCATATGTGAGGCATATGTCTGTAGGATCTCAAAGCAAGAGATTACATTCTAAATTCCTAATCGGTCATTACTATAAGAATAATAGATGAATTAAGACTAGCATGCTCTTTTTGACTTAGTGCACTACAAGATTCTGAGCATTTAGAGTCCACAATTTAGAGTCCAACTAAATTTGAACTCTAAATTCAAGCATTTAGAGTCCACGTGGAATCTAAAATTTTAGCGTCCACGTGGACTCTAAATTTCGCCAATTTGGCGGGGTGTTGAACAGTGTGGCGGGAAATTTTGTCGGGTCAATTTGAAGTCCACGTGGACGCTAAAATTTTAGAGTCCACGTGGACTCTAATTTGGCAAGATGGTGTACAGGTCAGCGGGAAATTTTGGCGGGTCAAATTACAGTCAAAATTTTAGAGTTCAAAAATTTGGACTCAAAATACATACATTTAGAGTCCATGTGGACTCTAAATGAACTAAATTCTTGAAAAATTGATAATATAATTTGCTTCTTTAAGTTGATTCTGTGACATTGATGTTGTACAGATTCGTGATTACATTTCTAAACAACTTTATTTTGAAGATGAATGGACATAGTTCCATAAATACTGTCATATAGATGAATGGGCATAGTTTCATTAAAAAAATTTAAAAAAAATTAAAAAAAAAAAGAAAAAATGATTTTGAAGATGAATGGACATAGTTCCATAAATACTCTCATATAAATGAATGGGCATAGTTCCTTTAAAAAAATTAAAAAAAAATAAAAAAAGCAAAAAATGGTGTCCACGTGGAAACCATTTTTTCTTTTTTTTTTAATTTTTTTATTTTTTTTAAAGATTAACATTTATATAATTTTTTTATAGAATATTTATGGAGATATACGAACACACATTATGAACAATGTATTAAGAATAAAAATATTTTAAAAAACTGAAATATTCAAAAATATTTAAAAAAAATTAAAAACTTAAAAGAAAAAGAAAAAAGTGGTGTCCACGTGGACTCCAAATGGCGTCCACGTGGACTCCAAATGGCGTCCACGTGGACGCCAAATCAAATTCTATTGGGCGAGATTTCTCCCGCCCAAACAAGGCCACGTGGCATTTGCACTGCCTGGCGTCCACGTGGATGCAAATGGAGTCTACATGGACACCAACCCCCAAAACTTCCTTTAAATTCCAAAAATCATCCCTCTCCTCTCATTTTCACCATACTTTCCACTTCAAAATTTTTGACTTTCTCTGGTTTTTCGTGTATACTTTAATTTTTGGTTCTTTTTGTGAAGTTACTCTATCTTTCATTATTGTTGTAATTGTACTATTATTTAGTTATTGTTGATATGCTTTGGTGATTTAATCTTTAGATTTAGTGAATTAGTTGTTTGGATTTATTGTTTTAGTTATATTATTTATAATTATGGAAATTAAATTATGTTTAACAATTTTAAATATTATATATTATATTTTAATATTATATTTTATTTAATTTTTCTTTATTTTTTAAATAATTAATTTTATTTTTTTGGTTATAATTTGGAGTCCACGTGGACACCAAAATATAGTACACGTGACGCTAAAAATTTAGAGTCAAGCATTTTAGCGTCTAAAATTTGGACACTAAAATTGGACACTAATTTCATTTAGAGTCAAGAATTATGCATTTAGAATCCAAAAATTTGGACTCTAAATGTGCGAATTTTTGTGGTGGTGGTTTTGTTCCTATAGAACACAAGGGTATAGTGTACTAGTCAAAAGTCATGGATACATGTCTAAGACATGGTATTTGGATTAGATTTACAAATGAGAAAACTACATGGCTATGAGTTATAAGTGGTTCTCATTGTGCAAGTTTTACATCTAAGTTCCTTAGACCTAAAATCTCTATGAAACTGTAGATGGATCACTGTTTACTTTCATATAGGCCTAACTTGCCTATAACAAGGGTGATAAGTGTGGATATGTTAGATATCCACTGGATCATGTTAGAGAGCAAGAGGGAAGCGAAGGGATTATCCATCTTAGGATGAGAGAGAATATCATTGGGCCTCTTGATCAGTGGACTAAAAGAGTGTGTGGCCACACTTGAATGAAATAATGTGTTTCATGACTCAGCCTATGCCTTGTTTTAATTTTAATATTCGAGGATAAAGGACTATGTAAGATTTCATAAAAGTCGAGTAATGCCAACTACATTTTCATTCAATTTGTATTGTTAGTATGACTTATTATAGTGATATAAAACCTTTAAGAAGTTTTATTTTCTAATGCCAAGTTTGAATGGACCTATGGGAATGCACGTTAATAGATAGCTAAAAAGGGCATTTTTATATTTCCTAAGGACACATATTTAGGCTAATTTAATTAAATAAATAGTGTGGGCCTATATGAATGATTAATGGACACAGTGAGGCCCAAGAATGAAGGCAAACGACCATGACATGAAAAAAGAAGGGATTAATTAGTCATAATAAAATAAAGATCTAGGGTCAGAGAGAAAAAAGGAGCATGTATTCTATATAAAGGCTAATAAAGTAAAAAAACACTAACCCTAACACATGTGTGCCGCCACCTCTCTCTCCTAACATGCCTGTCTCTCTCATTCTCTCTTGGTTGTATACCCTATTTAAAAAAATAGGAAAAGAATTATTTTTCTCTAAGTCAAAAACGTGAACCTCACTAAAGGAAGAGGAAGAATCCAATTCTCCCTCTTATCAAGATCCATTGATCATTCAAGGAATTCAAAAATGCAGCTAGCACACTATCTGGATAAGATTCTATTTGAATGTGTGTCATATTGTAGATCAAGGAATCCGTTGATTGCTTCTTGGTTGGCATTTTTACAAGCTTTTGGTAAGCACACTTTAAGGATAATCAACAAACCTTAGAATTTTCTAGGTCTTAATTCTTGTATGAAATATTGTTGGTTGAAATCATGTTTTAGCATGTTTTTGAATTCAAATGTGTTAATTTGTAAAGTAAAATAATACATTAGGAGCATGTCTGATTCCCAGCATTATGCTCTAGTTCAACAGTAAGATGACATGTCTTACCATAAAACAACCTATATGGTATTGTGTCTATAGGTGTTTTAAATGCAGTTCAAAAGACTCATAAAACATCATCTAGCTTACTTAACCAATCCTTCATATTAATTGACATAATTTTCATCTCCCTATTAGACACCTTTACTTGTCCATTCATCTAACGATGATAAGCTATAGCCAATTTATTTATGAGCCCATATTTGCAAATGTCTTATCAAATTGGTAATTGCAAAAATGTGGTCCTTTATCACTAATGATGGCTTTAAGGAATCTAAAATGAGTGTATAGTTTCTTCAAAATTGCACAACTACCATATCATCATTATTCAATAGTGTTTGTATCTCTGTCTTCTTAGACACATAATCTACAGCTTCTAAAATTTATTTGTTACCAAATAAAATAGGAAATGGTCCCATGAAATTAATACCCTAAACATAAAAAACTTTAAATACCAAAATAATGTTTTGAGGAATCTCATTATGGGCATAATAGTTACCTGTTCATTGATAATGATGAAAACTTTTAACATAATTTTGAACATCTTGAAAAAGGATGGCCATTAGAAGCCAAATTCGAGTACCTTATGTGTAATGTGATTAGCTTAATAGTGTCCTCCTATGAGCCCTGTATGACAGTGTGAAAGCATATGTCATCCTTCTTCATGGGATACACACTGGTTTATTATCTAATCTACACTCACTTTAAAAACAAAAGGGTCTTCCCAAAAAATAATTAACATCTGAGAAGAATTTTCTTCTTTGATGATAAGTCATATTTTTAGGGGTAACTCATGTTGCATGATAATTAGCAAAATCAAAAACTATGGGATGTCATTTTCACTTACTTGCACAATGTTATCAAGTCGCTCCCCAAGGATGTATTGTCCATCTCTCCATCATAAAAAACACGCATATGTGGGTTCTCAAAGTAAGATAGGTGATAAACAACCACATTTTCAACTCCTTTCTTGTCTTGAATTTCAAGATCAAATTCTTGACAGAGGAGAATCCATTTCATTAGCCTTGGTTCTACATCTATTTTTGTCATAAGAAATCTTAAAGCATTATGATTAGTGTAAACAATTACTTTAGACAAAACCAAAAATGGGAAAAATTTTTCTAATGCAAAAAACTAATGCTAGCAATTCTTATTATGTTGAAGTGTAATTTATTTGTATTGGATTAAGAGTCTTACTAGTATATTAAATTGGTTGCAAATATTTTTCCTTTTGCTATCATAGAACTACACACACTGCAAAATCATTGGCATCACACATTAGTTTACAAGAGAAAGACTAATTAAGTATTATCATGGTGGCAATCTATCAATTTTTTTTAATTTTAGCTTTATCTACCTCACTTCCATTAATAGATATTTTATGTCCTACCGCTATTCCTTCTTGTACCATAAAATGAAACTTCTCCCAATTTAAGACATGATTACTGTCCTCACATCGTCAAGCACGCGTTTAAAATTATGTAGGTATAAATAAAAGGAATTACTGAATATCAAGAAGCCGTCCACAAATACTACCATAATGTCTTCGACCAATGCCCCAAATATCACTATCATTCGCTGTTGGAAAGTTGATGGTGCATAGTAGAGCCTAAATGGTATCCTCTGGTAAGCATATGGACATGTGAAGATTGTCTTCTTTTTATCTTCTAGTGCAATTGGTATCCAAAATAGCCAGACATCCTATCAAGAAAATAATAATATTTATGTCCCTCTAACCATTCCAACATTTATTCAATGAGTGGCAGAAGAATGATCCTTTCTTGTGGCATCATTCGAATGACGATAGTCGATACACACTCTCCATCCAATGACTATGCGTGTCATGATGAATTCATCCTTCTTGTTCTTTACCATAGTCATACCTACTTTCTTTGGTACTATTTGCACTGAACTCACCTAAGAACTTTCAAAGATGGCGTAAATGACCCCTACGTAGCTTAATCACCTCTACTTTAACCACTTCCTTTATATTTTGATTAAGTCTTCTTTGAGGCTACACTACAGACTTAAAACCATCTTCCATTAGAAAATTTATGAATGTAAAAGGAAGGACTTATGCTCCCTTGACAAATTTATAATTTGGTATTTTAAATTTTTGATGCAGCCTAAACTAAATGCAAAAAACATGCGCAAGTGTCTGCAATCAAGTAATATGGAGAATAGAAACTCGACCCCAAATATCAAACCCTAGTGAATAAGCTAGTTACTATGCGAGCTTTCATTATTAGAAGTCTAATCAGATTAAAAGGTTTATTTTTAACTAATCCTAAGCTAAGTGAATTTAAATGCAACTAACCTAAACTGCTGATAAAGTAAATTCCAATGTTGAACGCAAATTGAAAGTGCATGAAAGTGAATTAAATCAAAAGAAATAGACAAGGAATGAAATAAAGCATCAAAACTAAAATTACATTAACTCAAATGTAAAAAACAAAGCATCTAAACAAGAAACTCAGCTTCATAAATCAAAAACTCAATACTAACTAAACAACAATCCATCTAAAGCGTCAAAAACATAAAGCAATGAACATAAACATAAAACCCAATTCAATAACACTTAAAATCATAAAGTAAATTTGAAATAAATCTAAAGGAGTGTGAAAAATGTAAACCAATCATCATTAATTTAAAGGAAATTCAATCCAAGAAATCTTAAGCAAAACCCAATTAAAAACCTGCAATAAAATGTAGACGAGAATTAGAAAGCGATTAAACATGGAATCAAAATGCAGAAAATGTAAAGGAAATGCGATTGAATTGAAACTAAAGATGCAGAAATTAAAATCTAAACTAAGGGGCATAGAAAATCATCTAAAGAACACTAATCTAATGCTAAAACCTAGACTATGGCCCAATAACTCTAAGAACTAGCTATATGCACTCTACCCTCGAAAACCCCTCTTTAAGTGAAATGCACTATTCTATTAATCGCCATGGGCATGCTGACTTCCACACGGGTCATGCCCCGTGTTTTAACTAATTGGCACAATATTAGCACGTCCAGAACATGACACGTTCTGTGCCCAAACACTTAGCATGATGGGTCTGCTCTCACAGATAGTCATTAATGGAAAATTGAACATGACATGTGAACAACACAGCCTGTGCTGAGTCAGCATACTAGTCATATTGCATTGTTCATACCTGTCTCTCTCCTAATTCTCTGCAAACTTGTCCACATATCTACCTCATATAGTAATCAATATAGATTATTTAATTAATAATAAAAAATCATACAAAATAGCCGATAATTTATAAAGATACAGACTATTCTGCACGAAAGCATCACATTCAAAATAAATGAAGTTTTTGTATTTATTACGATTCTAAATGCGATCGTTAGGAGAAATTTAGGTAGGATGTGTCCATAATATATAATTTAGAGAGTGAAAATACCATCATATTACGTGTGCATTAAACTCCCCCACACTTGAATCTTTGCCCATCCCGAGCAAAGCACAGATTGAGATCAAACTACCAATAATCCAACAACCAAACACATAGAATCAATCTCAATCAAATCCAATCATCCCACAATCAAGATAGTTTATTTGAAAAACAAATAGTCTAAATACCAATTGCAAAATCCAAATAAATGACTGGAAGAGTACATATTAAGACTAATCTAGTGGCATCTCTAATATGAAAAGTAATCAATAAAAGACCCCTCTTATTACTTTAAACAATTAACCTTAACCTCTTATTTATTTTCTTTTTATATCTATTTATTTATTTTCCAAGTACTTTAAATAGGAGCCTTACCTAGCAGAAACACAAAATCAAATGCTTGCATTAGGCAAATCATTCTAACCATTCACAAAAGTCTCTTAGTTTTGAAAGTCCACACATGTTCATATTATAGAATAGAGGAGCAGTTCCTTGGAATAATCATAAAAATAGGGTAAGGTTATATATTTAAAGTGAATAAAAGAAACAATTTGCCTAAAACCTAAGTCTACTTTGTCACCTCGCTAGAACAAGTCTATTTATCCTGCTCAATTCAAAATCATTACATGAAATATAAAAATTGGTAAAAAGAGATTTATTTACCCGCATAAAACAATCCAAATTGCAATAATAAATTTCCTATCCTGATCAATCAACTATTTTTCAATTGTTGAATTAAATTCTTGATCCCTCCTCTACACTTATTGTTGGGTCTTCTAACATATTCTAACACTAATGGTAGCGGAAAACAATCAAGAACACGTCAAAAAGCAGCCAAGATCTTCACCAAATATCAAGAAATGCATAAGTTTATTCCTAGATAATAACTAGTAGATGAAAAAAAAACATAAACTTTAAAGAAAAACTTACCTTTTATTTCTCCTCCTTCTAGGTTGTGGGTTCTTTAGCCAAAGAACAGTAAACTACCGCCTCAAAATACTTCATGACGACCTTGATGACACTGAGGAAGAATCTCAGATGTGATTCCTCTACAAAACTAACACACAGATTAATGAAAACGTGTACTAGCACAAAGAGTAAATCAAATCACCTTTAATGTCAAAATCGGATGAGAATCTTGCAGAATGAAGAGCACCACATTGATCAATCCTATGACCATCCTATTTTCCCTCACATCTCTCTTAGAAAAAACCCTAAAATTCTCTCTTGATTATTAGGTGGAACTCACGGTTGAATGGGAGCATTTGAGGGACAAATTCTCATATCGAAAAAACTAGGGTTTTGGTTCTTTTTAAAGACAAGAGTTTTAGTTCATTAAAACACTTAACAATCCTAATCTCATTAGGACTTTGTCAAGTATTTAATTTAAATAAAAATTCTTTAAAATAACCACCCATGTTCTGTGATTTTAATGTGGATAAATAAGAAGATTTATCTTTTAATTTATCTCATAGTAATCTTGTCTTAATTTAAGACAAGCTTCCTAAATTTTCTCTTTCTTATCTTCTTACATATTTTCACTTAAGAAGTCATATTTAATAAATAATCTCTCTTAAAATCATGTAAGAAATGATAAATAATATTTCTAATCCATATTAGGCCCAATTACCAAAATTGGCCCAAGTGTCCGATTCGGCCCAATAGCCAGATTTTGACCTAAGGTAAAAAACTGAAAATGCCCTTTTTGGTTTTCTATCATCCATGTTCGATCTGTAAGACTATTTAATAAATGCAATGAGTTTAATAACTCATAAATCATAGGCAGTCTCTAGTAAGACACTATGATCACCCTAAATTAAATAGCTGCCTATCAGTGTCAATAGCCCTACTATAATTCAAATTCATCCCTTGACCTCCGATATCATTATTAGCATAAGGTATGTCCTAAACACCCTTACTTAGTGCTAAATCAACTTTTCTTGATCCCTATGACAAAATTGATAAGTTTGAATAAATGACCTAATCATTTCATCTAGGTGCTGCCACACTCTTCCCAATATTGTCTATCAAGCGACCAGTGATATCTACTTTCACTTTCACTTTCATGAGAAGGCCAATCCCTTCTCTTCACTTATGCTCATACTTATGATTCTTAGCATACCCAATCATACCCATACTTTTCAACCTTTTATAGTCACGTTAGGTGTAAGTCAAAGTACACTAAAATCACAACAAGAGACACAGTGATTTTCAGTCTAAGGATAATATTTGACATTGCAAATAGTGATCGCTCTCCAAATACAATGCTCTACATTGTACCTATGCATTTTGCTAGATATCCCAAATATCTGTGACCTATAGAACATGATCACCTACAAGATACATACA
>CANYCX010345784.1:0-10365 GCA_948193385.1 Breynia disticha f. nivosa | reverse complement strand
CATTCTGATTCTTTATCTGCTTGTTTTAATGCTGGTAATTCTCATGCATGGATTATAGACACAGGGGCCACTAGCCACATGTGTAGTATACGCAATTGCTTCCAGACTTTTACTCCCTTGACTCGACCTATTGAATTAACTTTGCCTGACGGGTCGATGCTCTTAGTTCATTATGTAGGGATAGTTCGTTTGTCTACGGATCTACTCTTACATAACACGCTATATACTCCCAGCTTTCACCACAATCTCATTTCTGTCTCTCAATTGCTGACTCGAAATAACCTACAAGCTGTCTTCACCCATTCTACTTGCTATTTGCAGGACCTCAGGACTAAATCTGTTGTGGGCTTAGGAATGGCTGTTGGGAACCTATACTATCTCGATACTTCTCACCCGGCTACCCATCAACCTCCTACTGCCACGGTTTGTCATACTATTAGTGATCATTCTTTACCTTTACTTTGGCATGCTAGGCTTGGTCATCCTTCGAATGATGTCTTACACCATCTTGCTATTGATGTACCTTCTAATAAAATTGCTCCTTGTGATGTTTGTGCAAAGGCTAAACAGTCTCGTTTATCTTTTCCACTTAGTATTACAAAATGTACTAAACCTTTTGAGCTTGTTCATATGGATGTTTGGGGACCTTACAATGTTCCTACACTCACTGGGGCTAAATATGTTCTCACTATAGTGGATGATTATACATGGTCGTTATGGACCTACCTTCTCCCTGATAAGAAATCTGTTTCTGGGGTCATTCACGGGTACATTGCTTATGTTCACAACCATTTCCCTTTCACTGTTAAAACAGTCCAAACCGATAATGGCACTGAGTTTGTTAACCAAACCATCCAAAATCTCTTTCTCACTTTGGGAATACAACATCATAGATCATGTGTTTACACTCCTCAACAAAATGGGGTTGTGGAACGCAAACATCGTCATTTACTCTGTGTTGCCCGAGCTCTTATGTTTCATTCCAACCTCCCGAAACATTTATGGGGTGATAAAATTCTGATGGCTACTCATTTGATCAATAGACTCCCCACTCACACCCTTGATTGGAAAACACCTTATGAAATATTGTACCACATGAAACCGGATCTTTCTCGACTTTGTGTTTTTGGATGCCTTGCTTATTCAACTAATGTTACTCCCCACCTAAATAAGTTTGCACCTAGGGCACACAGAAATGTGTTTCTGGGGTATGTTGTGGGAGAAAAATCCTATAAGCTTTACAATCTTGACTCTCATACAGTTCATAGTTCCAGAGATGTAAGGTTTTATGAACATTGCTTCCCTTTCCATGATGCTGTTCAGGGATCTGATCCCAGTCCTGGGCCAAATTCATTTTTGCCCATCTTTGCTGGTAGAGATGAATTTCCTCCTTCCACTGACACAGATACTACACTTGGGGCAAATGATGAGCCACCACCTACTGATGCCCCCCCGGAAGCACATGATGAACCCTTTCCTGATGCTCCAGCTTCTTTCTCTTCCCCTGCAGATGTCAGTCCTGTCCCTCCTACTCGAGTCAGTTCACGTACTCACAAACAGCCTTCTTGGCTAGCAGACTATGTGACCTGTGTCACTGCCCCTTATACTTCTTCCTTCGTCTCTAGTTCCTTAGTTAGAGCGCATAATGGTCAGTACTCACTGCCTTCTTTGCCCTCTCATTCAGTTGTACTTCCTACAGCTGAACACACACAGTTTATTCATTATGTGGATGCTCCATCTTGTCCAACCAGTTATAAACAAGCTGCTAAGGACCCCGTTTGGGTAGCATCCATGGCAGAAGAGCTTGCTGCTCTTGAGAAAAATGAGACATGAGTCTGGTTGATCCTCCTGTTGGGCATAATATTGTAGGCTGTGCTTGGAAATACAAAATTAAGTATAACCCTGATGGTAGCATCCATAAATATAAATCCAGACTTGTTGCCCAGGGTTTTACTCAGAAATTTGGCTTTGACTATCATGATAGTTTCTCACCTGTTGCTAAATGGTCTAGTATTCGGCTTCTTATTCATTTGGCTACTGTTAACAGTTGGGTTTTACATCAAATTGACATTAACAATGCTTTTTTGCATGGTTTTTTGCATGAGGAAATCTATATGAGGGCTCCTCCAGGTTACTCCAAGGGACAACCGGGTCAGGTTTGCAAGTTGCAGAAATCCCTTTATGGCCTCAAGCAGGCTTCCAGGGAATGGAATCATGAATTTTGCTCTAAACTGCTCTCTTATGGGTTCATCCGATCTGAACATGATCATTGTCTTTTTGTCAAGGGTTCTGGTTCCAATTTTCTTGCCCTCATTGTTTATGTTGATGATGTCCTGATTACAGGTGCCTCTGCCGCTTTGGTACAGGCTTTGAAGGAATTTTTACATGCTCAGTTCACCATCAAGGACATGGGCATGGTCTGATATTTTTTGGGTGTTGAAGTGGTCCGCTCTGCCTCTAGAACTTTCATGTCTCAACACAAGTACATTCTTGACTTGCTCGTTGAGGTAGGCCTCTCGGGTTGCAAGCCAGATGACCTTCCTCTACCTTCTGGTACCAACTTGGCCTCTCACACTGGTACTCCTCTTACTGATCCCGAGCAGTATCGTCGCTTGCTTGGCAAACTTTTTTATCTCAATTTTACCCATCCTGACATCTCCTATGCGGTAAATTCCCTCAGTCAATTTGTTACTGCCCCTACTTCTGTCCATTGGGAGGCTGCTTTACATGTGTTGCGATATCTCAAGGGTACTTTGAACCATGGCCTTTTCTATTCTGCGAGTTCCGCTCCTGATTTGCGTGCTTTTGCAGATGCTGACTGGGCTAAATGCACTGACACTCGCCGCTCTATTTCTGGTTTTTGTTTGTTTCTTGGGGCTAACCTCATTTCATGGCGGTGTAAAAAGCAGGTGACTGTGGCGCGTTCCTCTGCTGAGGCCGAGTATTGCAGTCTCGCATCAACTGTTTGTGAGCTCTTGTGGATCTCCTATTTATTGAAGGACCTCCAGCTTCCGCTTTCGCTTCCGATTCCTCTTTATTGCGACAATCAGGCTGCCATTTACATTTCGCATAACCCTGTATTTCATGAAAGAACTAAACATATTGAGATAGATTGCCATTTGGTGCGCCAGCACACCTGTTCTGGCTTTGTAAAGCCTACATTTTGTCCCTCACTTTTGAACTTGGCAGACCTCTTTACCAAATGTCTACCTCGTTCTACGTTCAGTAGCATTCTTTCCAAGTTGAGTCTTCACCCAAACTCAACTTGAGGAGGGGATGTTAGTATATGTGAGATGGGCTTAAAATGTTGGGCCTGGCATATGATGACGGGTATATAAGACCGTAAGCTACATACGGCTTCATTAGTTTTTACCCAACTGATGCCTAATGAGAGAATATCCTCTCTCTCTTCCCTCGTCGTAATTCAGAAACTTTCTTCACTTCTTCTTTACTCTAACCCTAATTGATTCCATCTTACTTTCTAGAGAACAAAACACAAAAAGGATCTCCTTCTATTTGGTTTGGTTTATAGTAATTTTAATTCTCATTTATCTTTTACTTTGGAATTCAAAATTTAACAATTTTTTATTTATATTTATTATATTAATTAATTATTTTATAATTTTGAAATTTCAACCACAGACACAAATATTATCCAAGCACTATATGGTATAAGAACCCCTCGCCATTTCCTGCCACGCAGGATATCTCAATCCCAACCAAAGTCATTATCAGTGAACTCCCCAACTTATCGTGTGGCGCAAATCAGAAGCATCAAACTTACGTCACAAAAGCAAATAATTAACAAAACACTTGTCTTTCCGTCTTTATTCTTTAACTCCACTCTGCCCCAACTTCCCTTCTCCCTATCACCTACTATCATTTCCAACCACACTGTCACCGCCAAAACGTTGCCGTACGAGCATGTGCCTTCGCTTCACGCCAGAGCCATGGCGTTTTCAGCCTCTTTTCGCCCCCAGGTCTCTCTCTCTCTCTCTTTCTGACTTGGAATTATTTTCGGTTTTTATTGCCGTATATATTTTTTTGAGTTTTTATTTATTTTTCTGGAATTTTTATTTTCTAGTTGCTTTCGCGGAGATTCGGTTTGAGCGAAAATAGATTAATTTCAAAGTCAGTTGCGAGCTTTAAAACGACGTCGTTTAATGTTACTAAGTCCGTATTAAACAGTTCGAGATTGAGTGTGAATGATAATGGAGCGAGCGATTCAGCGAGGGTATTGTTGGAAAGATTATTTGCGCAGACGCAATGGATTGGAGAGCGAACAAATAGAGATTCGAATGTTGATCTTGAGGTTTTAGAGAGTGATCTCGTCGCGGTTTTAAAAGCATTGAAGAAGAAAGAAGAGGATCTTTATGTTGCAGAGGGTAAAGTTTTATCGGAGAATCAGGAATTAGAACGTGCAAGAGATGAATTAGCACGAAGAGAAAGAGACATTTCTGAATCGTTTTCGGAGTATGAGAAGTTGGAGAGAGAGTTGGAAGAGGCGAATTTTAGTTTGGCGAATCAAGCAAGGAAAATTGAGGAGTTGAAGCTTTTGGTTAATGAGAGGGAACGGGGAATCTCGGCAGCGCAGTCTGCATTGTCGTTGAAAGAGGATGATTTGAGGAAACTGACTGACGAGTTGGGGAAAAAGAGTGAGGAAGTGGTTAAGGTTGATTCGGAGTTGAAGGAAAAGGCGAGAATGTTGGATGAGGTGAATGATGTTGTGAGAAAGCAAGAGAGAGAGATCGAGGAGCTGAGACATGTTATTAGGGAGAAGGAAGAAGAATTGGCGGTTTCTGAGAGCACGAGGAAATTGGAAGAGGAGAAGGTGGAAGCTACAAAAGCGAGTTTGGAGAAGCAGACAGTGCAATGGTTATTGGCGCAGGAAGAGTTGAAGAAGTTGGCCGTGCAAGCAGCGGAACAAATGGGAGAGACAAATGAAACTTTGGAGGATTTTAGGAGAGTAAAGAATCTTCTTGCTGATGTGAGGTCTGAGTTGGTTTCTTCACAGAAAGCTCTTGCTTATTCAAGGAAGCAAATGGAAGAACAAGAGCATCTCTTTAAAATGCAACTTGTGGAGCTTGAAGAACAAAGACAAAGTGTTGCATCTTATATGACTAGCTTGAAGAATGCACAAGTGGAAGTTGAAAGTGAGAGGGTCAAACTTAGAGTTGCTGAGGCTCGAAACAAAGAGCTTGAACGATACTTGTCTATGGAGAAGGAACTTGTGGAGGAGCTACGAGAGGATTTGAACAAAGAGAAATCTTCTCTGAAGCAGGCGGTCCAGGAAATGTCATTTCTACTGCAGGAATTAGACAAGAAAACTTCTGAGTTTGAAAAAATGCAAGATATTCTTCAGACTAAGGAGGCTGAACTGGTGGAGGCTAAGCTTGAAATCCAGCAGTTGAAGTCGGAGCAAGCCTCTGTTCAGCTTGTCTTGGAAGAAAGGGATTTGGAACTGTCTAACGCGAGGAAGAAGCTGGAGGATTTGAACCTTGAAGTGATGGAACTCAAAACGTTGATGAAAGATAAAGAAGATCAACTTTTGCAAGCTACAACCATGTTGAAGGAAAAGGACGAACATGTGCAGATGATGCAGGATGACTTGAACGAATCAAAGGTGAAAATGTCTGAAGCTGAAACTGTTGTGGAACGCATCGTAGACCTTACAAATAAACTTGTTGTCTCCATTAAGAATGAAGCTCATGATGCATTGCGGGAATATGGTTTCCCTGGTCATGAACTTATGCAACCATTAGAGAAATCACGTGACGATTTTAGGTTTGAGAAGAAACTACTTGAAACTGAGCTCAACTTGACAAGAGAAAGTCTGAGAGCAAAAGAAATGGAAGTTCTAGCTGCACAAAGAACTCTCAGAATGAAGGATGGAGAGCTTGAAACTGTTATAGCAAAGTTGGAGGCCAGGGAAAATGAACTCTATGGGCTAAAGCAAGAAATGGTTGAAGACGCAAATGATCTGAGGAAGCTTTATGCCTTGGCGCAAGAGAGAATAGGCGAGAGAAGTATGGCAGACTTGGCCATTGAGAAACTTCAACTTGAGGCAGCTCAGCTGGAAGTTGAAGCCGCTACAAGTGCACTACATAAGCTTACAGCTCTGAGCCGGGAACTCTTAAGTAAAGCCAGCTTGAGTATTGAGGGTGACGCTGAGTTAAGTTTGCAGGTGCAGAATTGTTCTGATACTGGAACGAATGTGTTTGAAAACAACGAATGTTTGAAGCAAGTCGGAACAGAGGTAACTCGACTTTCATCCTTGTCAGAGCGGCTAGTGAAAGAGACTGGAATTGCTGAGGGTAAACAATAAAAGGATTGCCAAGTAAGTGGACCGATTTTGTATATAGATTCCTGACTAATTTTGTTTCTGAATACTTAATGTTGTATCACCTGCATTATCTGTATGATAAGTATAATCTGTGATAATGATTAGAGGATAGATTCGACAAAGTTTGACAATAAAAACTCACTCAGTAATGAAGTATTCTGTGGCTCTGTTAAACTTCCCAACTTTACTTAATCCCCGGAACCTGACAACAATTCTCCCGTTGGAAGGATAAAAAAATCCTTTCAGCAACCCAAAACCTCCCCTTTTGCAAGGCCATTCAAAGCGAGGGCTGTGGACATTTGTTCTCAGACCCACAAATTGTCCAACACAATGATGAAGCTTTCAAGAATTTCCTTTCCAGAAATATTAGAGGCCTTCAGAAAGACAGTTTCTCTTGTTGCCTAAGCTCAATGGAATGCAGAATACGCACTGACGAGTTTTTACTGTTTTCCTCCTTCAAGTGAACACAATTACCGGCCGGCAGGCCATTTGGAACTCGCTCTAAGGATGAAACAGGAACTCTCAGTGGATCAAGGATTCCCATAACTCTCATCAGAACAGTATTATCTCTATCAGCGTCTCATTCCAAACCTACAACTACTGCTTTTGGGGACATTCAGATTTGCGTAAATTGGATGGCTTCCTCGAACGGCCTGTGTCACCAACCTGCATCTTATTTTTTTTGATAGAAACCAGTCTGTATAACCAGTGCTACTTGCTTTATCCAACAACAAATTAATACTTTCAAGCGCACTACAACATTCATCATTGTAGGCTGCATACCGTGAGCTGCAAATATGCCACACACTATGCAACTCCTAAAATAAGAACTGAAAACGCGACTACTAATGCAGTGCCAGAACAACACATTAAAACAACTGTTTTCATTAAATATTATTATTAACGATATAAACATTACAAAATTAAGTTTGTATCAAAACTATGTTCAGAAATTGTGACGTCTACTCTTGTTTTTCTTTATTTCAAGAAAATTAATGACATTTCTCATGTAGGCATAATTTAATTATTGTATAGTAAGGAGTTTTTGGACCTGTTGTGCAGTGTTTGTGGTCATCAGAGAATGCTCGAGCCATTGTCAGGCCATGGTGTATTCTCGTAAGAGGAGTTTGGGAAAACAAGGAAAATGATTTTGGTATGATTTTTTTAGGAATGGTGGCGTTGGATCTAATAACCATATTGCTGCTGACATGGTAGGAGAAAGAAGTTTATGTAGATGAGGAGTTGAGCATTCCCGAAAATCATCGCTTATTTTTTTAAAAAATATTATTTTTTATTGACTCTCTTATAACTAAGTATTATCTAAAAACATCTTCAACCCAACACTATTTTAACGTGGATTTGAGGATTTGCAGTGCCATTTGGGATCCAAGTAGAATTCCGAGTGGTACTGCAATTTGCCGCACCCCATTGAGTGCGGCAGATTTATTTGTAAAAATTAATTTTAGTTGAGTTTAAAAAATATATTAAATAAATTAATAAAACTGTTAATTTTGTTGTGAAGGAGAAAAAATAACTAAATTCTAATATAGCAGAATATTATTCAAATTTTTTTCTGTGTATTATATTTTAATTTAATAATTGTTTTTAAATAATATTTTTTATATATTAAATGTTTTGTTGATTTAAATTATATTTTATATATAAAATAATTAAATTGATTAATTAATTGTTAGACTACATTAAAATATACGTTAAATATGAATATGTTTGAAATATTATTTTAGTGTTAGAAATAAAGTACAACTAGTGTAAAATAGAACAAAAATTGTAGTTGTTATATTTTTTCATAAAATTAATGCATTAACAGCGTAACTATTATATTTTTGGATAAAATTACTATATTTTTTAGTAGCTAATTGAAAATAGCCTAAAATTATAAATTATTTCAACAATACTCTTTATAGTACAATTTTTTAATAATAACACATTTAATTAAAAATATTATTAATATGCACATAATTTAAAATTTGTTTTTTAAAATAGTTTCTTCATAGACAGTTTCACACATCCAAATCTGACAAATTACAATCCACTGGAGAAATGGTTAATACTTTAATTTTGAAATGATTGCCAAAGAATCCTTATATTTCAAATAAGGCACCACAAAAACAATACCGACTAATAAAATTGAAATCAGTGACAGCTGAATTTACCCAGAAGAAAAACAACATCAACTCCTGCAAATTCTATTCAAAGATAGAATCTTTATTGAGCAGGAAGAACCTTCTTCACAATCTCATCACTAAGAGCAGCAATCTGAGAATCAAGAGCTCTTATAGTTTCCTCCTTTTGGTTCTCTAAATTAGCCAAAGCTTCTTGCAATTCAGCATCAACTTTCTTCCTTCCTTCAGCAAGTTTTTGCTCCACTTCCAACTGTGTTTCTTTCTTCATTTTGTTTAATGCAGCTGAAATCTCAGCCCTTGCTGCTCTCATTACTGCTGCAGCTTGCTCTTCGAGTTCTTTCACTTCTGTAGAAGTGTCCTTCACACTGCTAAGCTTTTCTTTTATTGCAGCATCACGTTCATCCATGAATTTTCCCAGTGGGGAGAAGTAAAGCTTGTCGAGAGCGAACATGAGGAACAAGAACTCAGCCATGATGATTGGTAAGGTCAAGTTGAAGTCAAAGAGTGCAGCTTTTTCAATCTCTTCGGCTAAAGAAGGCGGTGCAAGTGCTAATGAAGTTGCAGTAATGAGTGAAATGGTTTTGAGGGATTGGAGTTTGGGGATGGAAGATGAGAGCTTTGGGAGGGAAAGTTGAGGAATCTGGAATCTGGGTTTTGGGGAAGGAGATGTGGTGGAGGAGAGAGTGATGAGAGGCTTGGAGGAGGCCATCGTCATGTTGGCCATGGCTTGTTCAATGCTAGATTGCTGCTGATTGGAGTAGTGGGGAGGTTTTTGTTTCTGTGCAGTGTGATTTTGTTGAAAGTGGGTGGAGAGATGGAGAAAGAAATTGATCTTTTGAGTGGAGAGAGGAGAGGGCTATCTCATTCTATGCCACACAAATTGATGAGGTTGGTTTGAGGATGGACCATAATGGGGTGGTATCTAGCTTTAACTTACCATATTTTTTAAAATGTTATTTTCACAAACTGATTTTTTATATGTTAGAATTTTTAAATTTATTTTTTAAATAATGTATTTGTAGTTTACAACAAATTAACATACCACAAAGTTGAAAAAAATAAACAATAAATTTACAAAAATTAAAAAAGTAAAACTCTAACTCTCAAATTAGTGGCGCATTGTTGCTCTCAAGTTGAGTAGACAAAAAATGACAAAAAAATTGATAACAATTTAACAAAAATTCAAATAGTAAAATCTTAATTCTCAAATTACACTAAAGTCAAGTTGACTTGACAAAGTTCACAAAAGGTGAAATCAAGTTGACAAAAATTAGAGGAGTAAAATGCTAATTAACAAATTAGTGGTATGCATCGCTGTCAAGTTCAATAGATAAATAAATTTGATAAAAAGTTGACAATAAATTGATAAAAAGTAATTGAATAAAAAAGTTTAATTCATTTCTCTTTCATCAAGTCACCAACATAAGAAACTAATTATTACTTCCTCCACCTCATATTATGTACTCCCTCCTAGAGGTGGAAAAAATGACCCGGACCCGGCGGGCCGGCCCGGAACCGGCCCGGCCGGACCCGCCGGGTCCGTGAACCGGCCCGGCCCGGCCCGGAATCGGGCCAACCCTGGGGTCGGGCGGGCCGGTTACGGTTCAGCCATAGGCTGAACCGTGACCCGGCGGGTTAACCGCGGGGTTACCCGCGGATTACCCCGCGGGGTCGACCCGGCGGGTCCAACCGTTGGACCCGCCGGGTCACGGTTCTATCCTCTCCAAGTTGAACTTCTTAGATTGTTCAACTTGAGGGGGGGATGTTAGCATAGATGATTCATTTGTTTGTAATGTGAGATGTGTGTAAGGTTGAAATGTTGACTGCTTATGTGGCATGATGAGGTGGCATATGATGACTGGGTATATAAGACCGTAA
>CANYCX010345647.1:0-29539 GCA_948193385.1 Breynia disticha f. nivosa | reverse complement strand
AACATGGATGTATTGTTTTCCCACTTCACATTCCTATATATAGGACCCATCCATCAGTTCCTAAAAATCACTACCAAATAGGACTATTTATTTTCTTTTTATGCATCCATGTACCTACATATATAAAATGTATTTACCCACAATGGCGTGATGTAGTGGTTGAACACTCCTGAGTGGCTCCCTGTGACGCATGTTCGAGCCTGGGAAGTGCCCCTCGCGAGGGAGCTCCGTCCTTACCTCCCGGAGCGAGCCCGGATTAATCCCGGCCAATGTGTTGGGAATACCGAATGGTTCAAACAAAAAAATAAAAAAAATATGTAAACTGTAGGTGGTCCTCTTCACTATAATTTGTAACAAATTACTTAAAACTTTATAAAAAAAAAAAAAAGTAGAGTGGGGCACGTACGAACTTTTATTAAAATTATTTGATTGTTTAGATTTAATCATCTTGTTTCTCCTACAAGATTGGAAACATATTTTAGTTTACACCTCATTATTAAAATGATTAGAACTCGTACGACACGACGTCAAACTGCATATTATAAGTCAATTGCTTTTATCAATTGTTTTAATCAATTAAAATTATAATATTTTTTTCACTTTAGTTTATGTAAAAAAATAATTACTTGAATACTAGTTTTTCATTATGTTATGTAACTTTAACATTTATTTCCTAAGTTTTAAAATGTAGTTTATTAAAAATATAGTCTTAAATTTGGACACTATGATTTGAGATGTATCGTTAAATAATTATTTCAAAGTTTAATGAACAAAGGTCACGGGATGCCACCTTAAAAATATCTATTTTATATGTGAATTAGAAAAATACATGCTTAAAATACTAGGATTATTAATTTTAAAGACTAAAACATCAATCGATATAATTCTCTCTTTGTGTGTTTTTTTGTATCTGGACTCATACAAATTACAAATATTTCCCTTTTTTATTTGCATCTCAACTCTAACAATACATCTGCTGCCACTTCCCTTCCTCTCCTCTACCACTATCATCACCTCCTCGCCAATTTTTTAGTCTTCATCATTACTTTTCTTTCTTTCTTTTTTTCACCTCTTAAGAAAGTATAATTCTTTCTATAAATTGTGGTTTTGCTTTTGTAGTTAGTGGAGCCTAAGAATGGAGAAACTTACGATGGGCATTTAATGAACTGCGATACGTGGATGAACATTCATCTTCAGGAAGTTATTTGAGCTTCTAAGGTATCAAATTCAATTTATTCTTCTGTTTATTCATCATTCAACTTCTTACAAATATAACAACCTTTTAACTATCTAAGTTGAGACCTATCAAATGAAATATAAATAACTTAAATAACATTTATTTTTTTATATTCTTAGATTAGTAGAAACAAAATTATACTCTCTCTGTTTCATAAAAATAGACACAGTTTGACTTTTACTGGTTTTAAAAAATTCATAGTTGTAGTAGTTAAAATTAGTTAAATTATGTATTATTATTATTATATCCATAAAATTTTTTATTGAGAAACACTCCACCATTAAAAAAATTGTATCATAAATGAAGTTAAAAATATCAATGTATTTATCATAAATAAACTTAAAAAGATAAATTTATCTATATATTGGGACATCATATATATGAAGTGTGTCTATTTTTAAGAGATGAAAGGAGTACCGGATTATATTATTGACAAATGTTTTTTCAGACTCCATATATGCAAAGCTGGGTATTAAAGGTAATGAAACTGTAATTTGACCAAGTTTAATGGGTGAATGGGCCAAACCCAACAGATTTACGAACCCAACCGGAAAGCATCATTGTAATGACAAAATTATCCCTATCTCTCCCAATGAAATGATGCAGATCCAGCACCAACACACAAATTCCGAGTGAAAGCGTATGGTGCAGGAAAAAACAAAAGATGTTGAAATTCTTGAAAGGAGTAGTGAGTGGATCTGGAACAGGACTAAAAGATCTTCCTTATAATCTTTCCGAACCTTATCCTTCCGCTTGGGGCTCTTGGACTCACCATCGCGCCACTTCCAAGGTTCTCCTCATTCAACTCCCTTCTGTTTCCCTTTTATTTCTCTATATTCTATGCATTTCCTTAGTTTCAACGTTTGTATTTTTTTAGGACGATGGATCCGCTGTCTCCATATTTTCTCTATCCGCTAATAATGCTCAGGACGCTCATTTTGCTGCTGCTCGTAATGGTGTTAAGCGTCTTCGTACTGTAAGTTCTTCTTTCTAACGTTATCTTTCGATCCATTTTCGACAATAATGTTTGTGATTCTTCGGAATTTCATTTTCAACGGAGTTGTACAATTCTCATCTTGTCTCACTTGCTTAGCTTTTGAGCTCTATGTTGATTTTTTTAATCATATGCAAAGATGATCGTTACTCATGCAATGCATGAATGAGCTTCATGTTGCTCTTGCGCTGTTAGTTTTTCAGGACTTTAATGAATTCAATGTATTTTGACTCTCTTAGTCTGTGCAGTATTTCAGTTTAAATTCAGTTATGTATTGCTTCACCTTAACCGATCAGATTTTGACTTAGTCTTCTTGGGTTTGCTTGTGTATTAATTAGTATTGAAATATTTCCTTGACATCTTCCAGGTTAGACATCCCAATATTTTATCATTTCTTCACAGTACTGAGGTGGAAACTTTTGATGGCTCCACCTCCAAGATTACCATTTATATGGTCACTGAGCCTGTAATGCCTCTTTCTGAGAAGATTAGGGAACTGGGCTTAGAGGGAACACAAAGGTATCACTGTTTTAATTTAATGCATTGACCATTTCTTCTGTGCTCATCACTTATTGCATGTACTCTACTTTACATTCATGCACATTAGTCTGCTGCTGGTATTTGCCTGTATATTGCCTATTGAACAATGCAAATTGATCTAGAACTACAATATAGAATCTTGCTTAAGCTTAAATTGCATTCTATTTTACGGAGTATTTCAGAAAATTTCCATTTAAGTATATTTTAATAAAAATTGTGATATATTTTTCATCGTGCTTCTTCTACTTGTAGGGATGAGTATTATGCTTGGGGATTGAACCAGATAGCTAAAGCAGTGAGCTTTCTGAACAACGACTGTAAACTTGTAAGTTTTTGCTACTGCTTCAGTAATTCTTTATGTTTGTCTGGCCATTTTTTTTATATGCATTTTTTTCTTACAAGGCTTTTGCTGCGACAGGTTCATGGTAATGTTTGTTTGGCCAGTGTTGTTGTTACACCAACATTGGACTGGAAGCTGCATGCTTTTGATGTTCTCTCTGAGTTTGACGGGAATAATGAAAGTGCAAATGGACCGATGCTGGTAATCCATGTGCTTGAAAAAACAGTTTGCAAGTTTTTTCATATTTCCTGTATGACAAAGATGTGCTTGTTATCTCAATTTGAAAATTAACCAGGGTGTGGATATTGACTAAAATCTGGTTATTGTATTTGGCTTAGCATTGTGAATTTAAAAACTCTGTTGCATTATCTTTTAGTTTTTCCCCTCCCCATGGAAACTGTTTGAATAGCTTAGTTCAATTCTTCTGAAGCTGCTTTTTAAAAATCTTTATTATTTTCTGTGTCTTTTGACTGATTATTGCATTCTCTGTTTTGTTCTGGTGTCTGATTTTGTTTCTGCTAGCAATATGAATGGCTTGTTGGAGCACAATACAAACCAATGGAATTGGCTAAATCTGATTGGGCTGCAATTAGGAAATCTCCTCCGTGGTCCATTGATTCTTGGGGCTTGGGTTAGTCTCTTTACATGATTTTTCTTTCCCTGATATGTGCATTACTTATTATGCGATGCTTGTGTGCAGCTGTCTGTGATTTTACTATTCAGTGCTTGTGTAAATCGTGCTGGATAAAAATTTTATGTTTTTTGTTTCTTTGTATCTACTTGCAATCTAATTTCTTTTGTTTTTATTTTTAATTGATAGGATGCTTTATTTATGAGCTCTTTTCTGGTGTGAAGTTGGGAAGAACAGAAGAGCTGCGCAATACTGGTTCCATTCCAAAGGTTTGATTTTCTATGTCTTATGTGGTCAAATGAATGTTTATTGCTGCTTTTGCTTTTGAAATTTAGATGCCTCCACGAACAAAACCAGTCCCCTCTCCCACCACCCCACCACACACACACACACATATGCAGCTATGGATGTCCTTATAAGATGCTTTGACATTTTCTAATTTTGGCTGTCACACTTCTTGCTTTCAGTCATTGCTTCAAGATTATCAGCGACTGTTGAGCTCCATGCCCTCTCGCAGGATGAATGCATCAAAGCTCATAGAAAATAGTGGTCAGTCGTCTCTCTCTCTCTCTCTCTCACACACACACACACATACGCACACTCATCTAATATAAAATTATGGTCATATCTCTTGAGGGGTTCATTGTCGTTCTAATAGGAAGAGGACATGTATCTATTTGTCAGTCCATTATTGTTGTCGGATGGTTCCAATGGTTTATTGGTTCTAGACCTAATATAATGAATTAGTTGAAATATTTTTCTTTGAGGTTTCAGAAAATTTCTGGAGATTGAAGCACCAAAACTTCAATGAATAGATTGTGCAATTCATTTTATTCGTTTAATGATTATCTGAAAAACATGATGAAAACTTTAGTCATGAGATTAGGACAGAAAAACATTACTGAAAGATATGCAATTGAGGAGCTTTAGTGTCTCGATATAGATGTGAATTATTCCATTAGTCATGGATATGACTTGATATTAGGTCAAAGATATGAGAGAGAAATGTGTGAGACTTTCATGTTAAATACTTTCTGCCAGTATTTGCTAATAATTGAAATAACTTTTTGAAAGTGAACTAACTGGAGTCTAGAAGGTTATTTAAAGGAATATGAACCAGAAAATAACAAAATATATCCATTGGATTCTTACGTTTGGTATGCCATTTTCTGGACGTCACATTTTCGGTTTAGATCCTGGTCTCTCATTTTCCTTTTATACATGTTTCAGTTTATCAAATGCTTTGTTATTACTATTATTGCACTGAGTTTGAGACTCTTTGACTTCCAGAATACTTCCAAAACAAGTTGGTTGACACTATTCATTTCATGGAAATTCTCACTTTGAAAGATAGTGTTGAGAAGGATACCTTCTTCCGTAAACTTCCGAATTTAGCAGAGCAGCTTCCTCGTCAAATTGTGCTAAAAAAGGTGTGGGTTCTTATTCTAATTTATGCATGATATTTTGTCTTTCCTGTAATACCATTTGTTAACTGTCTTCTGGTTTAAGCAGTTGCTTCCTTTATTAGCTTCTGCCTTGGAATTTGGTTCTGCCGCTGCTCCTGCTTTGACTGCATTGTTGAAAATGGGTTCTTGGCTTTCAGCCGAAGAATTTACGGTCAAGGTTATTGTCTTTCTCTGTTTTACTTTTTAACCTTATTCTACTTCTATTTCCAACAATGTTTAGTACATCTCATTAGCAGTTGGGCATTTGTTCTTACCATTTTTTTTACCTTCTTGTTCACTTGGTGATTTATGGGCTTTTATTTGTAGGTATTGCCTACCATCGTAAAACTTTTTGCCTCCAATGATCGTGCTATTCGAGTTAGTCTTTTGCAGCACATTGATCAGTATGGAGAGTCATTATCAGCACAAATTGTAGATGAACAAGTATGTAGTGTCTAAGTGGTTTTAGTAGTGTTCTATCTTGATCTACAAAACCTAGCTGATTAGTATCTTTAATTTCCATATATGCTAATTGGCACAATTATGAATAGGTTTACCCTCATGTGGCTACTGGCTTCTCTGACACATCGGCATTTCTCCGAGAGTTGACTCTCAAGTCCATGCTTATTTTAGCTCCTAAGGTACTTGTAACTTCTTTCTAGTTTGAACTATTGCAGCTCTAGTTTGCCTATATATCCATATCATTTTTTCTTCCTTACATCATTTGAAACAGTTCTGATCGAAATATTATTTTTCCTTCATGATGGGAAGCAACTGTGCCTGCTTATGCTTCATGGATAGTACGAAATTTTTTATATAATTTAGTCCCTAGAGAGGATGTCAAATTTTGTTTATTTTTGTTTCCTTTCTCTTCTAGGAAGTAGGAAGTTAACATGCCTGGCTCATCATATATTTCTTCCAAGTATATCATTAGAAAAATTCATATCAAGAAAAATTGGGATGACAGAGCTTCCTCACAGTGATTAATTTCTTTCGTATATTTGATTGATGTGATCATATTATATGAAATGTCGCTTCTTCTGGTACTGCAATTTTTGGTGTTTTGTTGTCAAATATTTGTTCATTTTTTCCTGTCTTGATGCTTTTAGTATATATTGTATGGGATGCTGAGTTTGTGTATATACATATCTGTGTTGCATATGCATAAAAATTTGTTTATGTCGAGGCAATCCTAATTATTGCTTCTGTTTGTCTGGAATTTGCAGCTTTCTCAACGGACTATTTCAAGCTCCTTGTTGAAGTATCTTTCAAAGTTGCAGGTATTGCATGATCTACTTTTACATAACCAAAGGACTCTTTGGATTTGGTGTGTGCAAGTACTATAGTTCATTGCTTCTTTTTTTAAACGTTTGAAGAAACTCAAGAATCTTTTTGTTTTGAAATAGATAATATCCATGTTTCCTTTTCTTTATTTGAAATATTTATTTAGGTTGATGAAGAGCCTGCAATTAGAACAAATACTACAATATTACTTGGAAACATTGCAAGCTACCTAAATGAAGGGGTAAGTATGGACATTTTTCTGAAATTTATTTGGGCATGCTGTTCTGTCATCTGATGGAATTGTGATATTTGGCAGACGAGGAAGAGAGTTTTGATTAATGCTTTTACAGTTCGTGCATTGCGTGATACCTTTGGTCCTGCCAGAGGAGCAGGTACACTTCTTTGTGTCCTGGTTATTTCTTTCTACATGCTTTTAACATTCATGCGTTGGAAATAATTTGATTTTTTATGCAAATGGAAATACAGATGGAAATAGATTATCTTTGTCTTTTTCCCAATAATATTTTATAAAATGGTTGTGTTGCAGGAGTAATGGCCTTGTGTGCTACTATTTCCTATTATGACATCACTGAAATTGCTACACGAATTCTTCCTAATCTTGTTCCACTCATCATTGATCCTGACAGGTTCCTTTATTGTGTTGATTTATATACTTTATTGTTTTCATCACTTCTCATTTTTCATGAGCTTATTCCTTCTCTTTTCTTTGAAACAGTGATGTTCGATCAAAATCATTTCAAGCGCTTGACCAGTTTTTGAATGTGGTCAAGCAATATCATGATAAGGTGTGTTGTTTAGATCTTTTCAGTTTAATTTACATGCTTCAGCTTTCAATTTTTTGTGTAGAAGTGCTAATTGCTAAGACACCATTAACTGTACGTGTGTCGAGTATTGATTAAAACCAAAGATGGTGTTCATAAAGTTCTAATCCATTTTTTTCCATTTGAATTGTGTTTAATGATGTTGAATGGATGACTCACTGTGATCCACCATTGGTTTGTACTTGCCTATTATATATATTACTTTGATATTGCTTCACCTCAGTCCTCTGCCCACTTTACTGGGTCCTTTTTCCCATTTCAATGCAAAATCCAAAGCAAATTGTTTATATGGGATTCGTCAGAGTTTTTGGTTTCCTAAACCAAGTTGATCATTTGCTCTAGTTCATTAAATTAAATGGTTGCAACTTTATTGCTCATATTACTTGTCCTTCGAAGTGCAGATGGTGCCACTTGATAATCTTGTGAATATCAAATGTTGTCTGCCTCTGGTTGAGATTTTGGTTTATATTCTTCCTTCCTTATTGTAATATTATTCTGATTTATTGATAAATTTTTCACTATGGTCAATTGCAGATGAATTCTGGGGATGCTAACGCAGCTGCAAATATAGGAATTCAAACACCCGGAAATGCCAGTTTACTTGGGTATGATATTTGGATATTTTTCATATTCAGGACAGAAAAATTGTTGGTTTAGATGCTGATCGATCTTTGGCTTTCATTTTTCAGAATATTGCTTTTTGGTTGTTAATTTATTTTTTTTCTGACTTAAACCAAACTGTATTTTTCACTGATTTGGGATTTGGTATCAATTCTGATGTCTTTTTTGTTTCCCCTGTAGATGGGCAATGAGCTCTTTGACTCTTAAAGGTAAACCTTCTGAGCAAGCTCCAATTGCTCCAACAAATTCTGCCACGCCTCTTACTTCCACGAGCTCCAATGCCTCCTCAGGTATCTATCTCAGTCAACTGTTATGTCATCTTAAGCAGAAAGAATTTTTTTCAAATTGGCGTTCTTTTAACAATGATGTCATCAAGTCAAGCGAGTGTCCTGTTGGCTTTGTATTATCTGGACAAAATGCTGAAAGAAGTATAATTGAATGGCATATGCCGTTGTGCTGTAACTTCAGCATTTTTTAATACGTTGAAAGATTTGAGTGTTTTTTATTCCAATAAATCATCATTCTGTTCTTATTTTGGTGGTTTATATGTACCAAGAAATAACTATAAATATCTGAAACTGGCTTCCTATGGTAATGTTAGTGATGGACACAACGAGTGCAGCGCCGGTTCGTGTGAAATCAACTACAGATTTGGCTGATCATCCAGCACCCCCGTCTCCTACCTCAACAGATGGGTGGGGAGATATTGAGAATGGAATTAATGAAGAGAATGACAGTGATAAAGATGCTTGGGATGATGTTGAACCTATCGAGGAGCCAAAGCCATCTCCTTCTCTTGCAAACATTCAAGCTGCTCAGAAGCGGCCAGTTTCACACGCTGTTTCACAGCCAAAACCACAAGGTAATATCTCATAGTCATGATAAATACAAGCTGCTGGATAATTCTTGCAATTCTAGTTTTGGTTCTCTCTCTAATGTTCTTGGTGATGCTGGATTTTGTATTTAGCTTTCTGACTCTGTATTTGTTCCATGAGAAGTTCTGAAAGTAATTATTTGTCCTCAGCTACAAGTTCACTACCTAAAAATACATTGAAGGTGACAAAAGATGAAGATGATGATTTATGGGGTTCTATAGCAGCTCCTGCTCCCAAGACTGCATCTAGATCACTTGGTGTTAAATCATCAGCGACAATTGATAACGAAGATCCATGGGCTGCCATTGCTGCTCCTCCACCTACTACGAGAGCTAAGCCTTTGTCAGCTGGTAGAGGCCGAGGAACGAAACAAACTGCTCCAAAGTTGGGCGCTCAAAGAATAAACCGGACATCTTCAACAGGGATGTGATTATTGACCGAAGCAAGAGTCAGAATTCTGTAAATTTTCTTCTGGTGACTAGTTTGATCTTCAAAGCGAGAAGCTTGTGGTCTTCAAAAGCTGTATCTGCTACTTGGTCAACATAGTGATTTTGTAATCTCATTCTTTTTTATAATATAATTTTTTGTCTGCTATGTTTCTTTATTTGAAGAAACATGTTTCTGCGTGGAACTAATTAGCAGCCACAATCTGGATTTTCGTAGAATATATCAGTTGGATCAGCAACTTCTGTTTGTCATAGAAAATTTATAGTTATTGCACAAGTGTTCAGAATGTTTCAGAAAAGTAATGGAAAGTTCATTGCTACTCTGCTACTCGTGTCCATGTTTGCTTTTATTTGTATGGAGGCCAACATTATTTGCCGGTAACTAAATGTGCAGAGAGTTGTAGAATCATGGCAGTCTGATTGAAGAATCTGTATGTAGACGAAGTAAAATACAAGATAAACTAGATATGGCTTTTGCGACTATTTTCTTGGTAGAATATCCTGAATTTTCAAATAATTGAAAGAATCTGCTTTACTGTTATCTGCAAAAGACTGATCTCAAAACTCCTGTAAACGGCCTCTGTCTCAAACTTCTTCAACCTACAATTAAAACAACAGTGTGAAAAACGACTCTCTCCTGACCAATACAAAAGGGATGAAAACTGAAAAGAAGCAACTGAAAACCTGAGGGAGATTCATCAACTCAAGAACAGCTTTTTGTGGCGTCAGTTCATTGTCTATGATCCGAGCAACTGCCGTCAAAACTGGCATCTTCACATTATATTTCTGTGCCAACGCAATCACAGCTCCAGCCGTCGATACGCCTTCTGCTACCTAATCGAGCCAAGGCATTGCAAACTACATCATGAGCAAATTTTGAGTTTCTAAAGTGGACGAGTTTATGTGTAGGTACCTGATTCATGGAATTCAGTATATCATCGAGATTTTCACCTGAGCCAAGCCGCATTCCAACCCTTCTGTTTCTTGAAAGATTGACAAAACAAGTCAGCATTATATCTCCTGTTCCAGACAGACCTGTAATTGTTGCAGGTTTCGCCCCCATCTTCAAACAACAAAGTCGTGAATAAATGTGAGCTCAACTCCAAAGATCGATATTTGAGAAAATAACCATGAACAAATAAAAAACCTTGGTGGCTAGCCAGCGGATCTCGGAACAACCTTGTGCAACAAGAGCTGCCATTGAATTATTGCCAAGGTTCATTCCTTCAACAATCCCAGCTGCAATGGCAAGTACATTTTTTAGTGCACCTGCTATTTCCACCCCTGTAACATCACTGGAGTCATCAGAGTTTACAAGCCCTTCAATTCACCTCTTTGCTTGGTTTCTGATAACATAATACTATCTCTTACTAAAATGATTAGCAGAGGAATTAGCAAATGTCGCCTACCTAGAAGTACTGATTCTTAAATGAGAAGAAGCCAGTAGCTGCTGAGCAGCATTTGCTAATTTCTTGTCCTTAGATGCTACCACCATTGCTGTATAAACAAAACAGGAAAAAACAATAAATGTCCAAAAAACATCGAGTATAATCAGGGTAGAATGCTGCACCGGCAATTAGTGGATCTGCATTAGTTACCTGTTGGCAGCTTATTCATCAATTCCAGCGCAAATGAAGGCCCGGATAGGGCTACAAATGGTTGACGAGGATTTTTCAATGACTGGGGAATAATCTGAGACATCATCCTCAGTGTGTTGAGCTCCAGGCCTTTGCTAAGGGATATGAAAGGCAGCCCTGGATCAACAAATTCGGCAATGCTTTCAAGAAACGACGAGCTGAACTGCATTAAAACAGCTTAGATTTCAAGAACTGCTAATCCTCACGAAACAGAACAGAGTATACTGAAATTAAATAGGGAAGTTAAAGACCTGAACTGGTACAGCGTGAAGGCAATAATCAGCATTAAGCATAGCAGTTTTAGCATCTGTAGTGGCAATTACATTCTCCGGTAGCTTGTGTTGTGGAAAGTATTTGCTGAATAATAGTAAATCAATGACATCAAAAAAAAGATCTCCCCAGAACATGAAACAACAGAATAAATTGGCGTTAAAAGCTCACCAATTGCAGTGATTCTCGTTAATAGACTGACAAACTAAAGAGTCACGAAGAAGCATGTGAACTTCTAAATCCGGCTTTTTGTTGGCAACATGTGCAGCCATTGCAGTACCAAAGGAACCTCCTCCAAGAACCACTACCTACAATTCCAAGTTTCGAACACCATCAGGGGTTATCATTTGTGTAGTAGAAACAACAGAACTGATACCAACTTCACTTCACAAGAACAATAAAGAATCCAACTTCACAATGGATACAGACAACAGTTCGCTAGAACTATAAAGAATCCAACTTCATGTCAATAGAGCTATAAAGAATCTAACTTCACAGCATAAAGGGTGCACAAAAGCTGAAATCTTGAAACCCTTTGAAATGAGAAAAATGAGTAAAGAAAGAACCTTGTTAGTACGTTGAAGAACATCAGGCTTGTTTCGAGAGCGCCAAGAACGAGACCAACGCACCAACTTCTCCCAAGCAATACGAACCACTTTTCTACGATCCTTTGAGCGTTCGGAGTCAGCTTCCCGGGGAGAAGAGAGAGGAGAAACATGGGAAGGAGAACAATAGGAAATGGAAATGGTTGGTTTGAAAGACAAAAGATGAAGTTTAGAAGAAAAGAACGGAGAGGGTGGGGGATGAGAAAGCGCCGACATTTGATTGTGGAAGTAGTGAAAGAGCGAGAATGTGTTAGTTATGTTATGGTTTGAGCTTCGATTCTATCCATTCCCACGAAAAAAGGAGATGGAAGTGAGCGTGCCACCAATATCGAACTTAACTCTTCCTAAAACTCAGAATTTGTCGGAACAATTTTAATGGTCAACAGAAGTGTGAATTTATTATTTTATTAATACTATAAATTTCATTTAAGATTTATACTCAATTTGTTAGGATAAAATGTTGCATAAAGTGCACTTTATGGGAGTATAAATGTCGTATTAGAGATATATATATTCATTTATAATCCTAACTCCTTAAAATCTTTTCAGTATGATAAAAGAGGAGAGTTAATTGTTTGATACTTGAAAGGCAGTTAGAAAAGGCGACAAATGGTAAAGGGCACTAGGTTCACTTAAACAAGATATGGGGTTTGAATCTGAGCTCCGCTTGTGTATGTAAAAAATTGGATTGGGAGAGGCACCTGCATATCGCGTCCGACAGTCCTCAAGAGGGGGAGCTAAACCGCTCATACCACACCCCTTTTTAAAGAGGGGTCAACCAGCACTGAGGGTGCGAGGTTCGATTATTTACTCTGTAGCGATACTAGGGAAGATATATAGGCTCTTAACTGTTGGTTCGTAAGATCTCTTTGCTAAAATTTTTTAACAAAAGAAGGGTTGAACGTTCATTTAAGTATTGACAAAAAAGATGATTGTTGTTGTTGCAGTAGCTATCTGTGATTGAAGAATGGCATTCATGTACATTGGCAAGTAACCAAAAACACTCAACACCAAAACCTAATTAATTATGGTATCACAGAAGCAACCTTCCCCACAAACTACACGCTATGTACGCCTCTGCTATCTCACATTTCCCTTCTTCCTATCTCTCTCTTTCCACTCTTCTCTCAAACCTACACTTCTTTCTATTGATTATAACTACTAACACAGACAACTTCAACAAATATTCCCTGTTACCATCTTCTTTAAACCCTCTTCTTTCCATCTCAACCTTCATCGCTGTTTCAAGGTAACTAAACTAATGAAAACATTCTGCTGTGTTATTTATTCTCATACATGATACCTCTTCTGCTTCATTAGGAAACAACAGCAGAATCACAATAACTGTGTCAGAATTCTTGGAAAAGGAGAAAGGCGTATTCTTATTGGTTTATGGGCAATCTTCAACGTAGCAGTCGTGGAAGGAAGAATAGCAGCAGAAATAATGAACGAGTGAAATGTTATCGGTGCCCTGGTTATGTGGCATCCTCGCTAGCAAGAGGCATAGGAAGGTGTTTGTTTGTGAGTTTCTACCCTCTCATGCAGTGCTTTGGATTGGATGATTGCAGACACAAACATCATCAGCACAAACATTTTTATTGATCTCTCTCATTTTTCTCTCTTTTTAGGTGAAGAAAAATGAGATTCTAGCTAAGCATAATCAACTTAGTTTTGCCATTCATTGACATTGAATATTGCTCACATCACAAAAGGCTTCAAGGTCATCACTGTTGTTCTGTTATTACAATTGATTGCGAGAAAAAGAATGTGAGATATGTTTGGAAAAGTTAATGGTTAAGCTTACAGCAAATATTTTGTTTTATGTAGCAGCAAATACAAATTAGAAGATGACAAGCAGAGTTTTAACAAGCTAATTACACCTAAATAGTAACGAAAGAAGTGCCAAATACAAATTACATGTCTGCTTAACTTCTGCTGCTCGTCAAATCACATTTCAATTTCTGCACATCCGATGCTTTCAGGGGTTTCAGCATGAACATCTGTGCCCCCTCCTCCATGCACCTATAAAACGTACGTAAAAAGCCTTTAAAATCACATATTGTTGACACATTCCAAAGAACATGTCAAGTGAAAGACTACTTGAAAAAAAGAACTGTAGTTTGCAGATTATATGTCAAATTACTTGTTAATCCGAGTGGGGATGTTCTCGGATGACACGATGACAACTGGAACCTCCTTCAGGATTGATGATTCCTATTTGCAAGAACCAAACACAATGAAACACGAAACGGATCGGGTAAAACAGCTGAGAAACATTTGAATGAAATTCCTGAATCTGAATGACATACCTTAATTTTCTTAAGCAAATCATAACCTGTCATTCCTGGCATACAATAATCTGTTATTATCAGATTCACCTTGGAAGCCTGCAAATAAACGACCTCTTAATTCGGCTGCTGATGCAATGCAAGGCTAAGCTAAGATAAAACGAAGCTTTTATGTTGGTGTAAGAAACTTACGTTGTCCTCCACTTTATCATCTCCCAAGCCCAAGTATTCCAATGCCCTCAATCCATTCTCCGCAGTAGTCACTGGATGCAGCAGATCAAAGCCACGCACACATTACTTACAGCTAACAGTGCTCCATCATTTTCATATTTTAAGCACTTCCAATAATGAAAGAACCCTTTCTTCAAGATTGCAGAGAACGTAAAAGCGGGAATAAAAGAGAAAGGAACTTGAGCCTGTACCTTTACAAGAAAAATGCTTAAGCAACCTCTCGACAAGTTTTCGATCAACAAGATTGTCATCAACAGCTAAAACATGAGGTCCATCTCCAAAATCCTCCATCACCTTATGTTATGCTGAGCAAGAAGACAAATCTTGTATGCAACAGATAAGAGATATGAATGCAGAGGGGGTAACTCAAGGAAGAAACAGAAGGGTGGAGGAATAAATGCCTTGTTGGAAATATTAATAAAACCAGAAAGAAAAACTGGATAATAATAAACGCTTCTCTGACAAAACCAACATGTAACGTAAGAAGGCAAGTCACAAGAAAAGTATGAACGTAATATGATGCGTATTTATAGTCAAACATAACAACTTACAAGAAGAGAAAATCAAGGCATATGCCATCTTTACTCTGTGTGAGAAATTCTACTAAATCTTACTTTGAATTATTATCCAAATAGATCACCGATATTTCGTGATTTCTTTCTTGCCTTTCTCTTAATTTTGATTCAGTCATACATCCATAATTAACCAAGTTATACCAATATTACTATATATCTGGCTTCTTTCTGTACGTAATAGAATCCATATCAGGTTAGAGTATCTGAATCTTGATTCAGCCACTTTTTCAAGATTTTTTTTTCTGTAGAAGCTGATTGAACATTTTTTAATTTTTTTGGACAAATTATAAAATTAATGCAGGCAATTCCATTCATTTGCTTTAATTTCTGTAATGAATATATGTACATGCTCCAACTCTTCTTTTCTATGGAACCATCTAAAGCTGCTAGCTAAGTAATAAAGGGCAATTACAAGACCTGACCATTCAAATTTGAAGCAGAAAGTTGTTGGTTTTTGATATTTTTGAGTTTGAATTTGAAAAGTATATAAGATGTCGATATCAGAATCAGATTCTCACATAAATGTTTTTAAGTAATATTGTGAAATTTCAGGATCTTATACGATATGGCTTGATTTCCTCATTGGTGTACTAAATCAAACTCTTTTACCAAGAAGACAGCACGACTATTATATCGAAAATGGACAGATATGCAGATTTATTTTCTTAGAATTTTAAAATAACCGCCACTTCTTTCATTTTCTTCCATTCTCTTTCTGTCGACACAGAATCTGTTGCAGTACGGATTTAGAAAGCTTAGCTGGAAGACCTACTTCGTATCTTACAGCAACCTTTTTTATAGATAATCCTGAAAAATGTAATTTGCTTAACCAACAAGGATTAAACTCGATATCAGAGATTAATATTGAAACACACAGAAGTAAAGGTAGAAAAACATTGGCGGTGGTGATGTAGTAAAGTTTTGGTGACTGCATCATTTGATGGTTGCTTTGGGAATGGAAGATTTGCATGGTCCACCAGATGTCCTGAATGGAATACCCTTAAATGTGGCCACGCCCGCCTCGTCAGTGTAAAGATGCTGCTCATAAAAATACCCACTGGTGAAATATTCATGCATGAATTCACAGAACCACCACAATAATTGCACAAGCAATGCCATAAAACATTGATAGTTGTAAAGAAAAATGAAGCTGATGTGCAAGAATCCCTCAGCAAGAACCTACATACCGGTGTTATTTTCTCCAATTGCTTCTTCTTGGGGTTTAAGACATCTTCTGGCTTGCCCTCAATTCTGAACAAAATTTCCAAATAAGATTATAGATCAAACCATATAAGAAAACATAAAAACGACAAAAAAGCTGCAATTCTACTAGAAAAATCATACACCATGGCAGCATCCTGCCTAAGCAAGTAACTCTTCAAACCATTTGGTGTGACATTTAGCACGTAAAGCAAGCTTAGCACATAGAAGTGTACCAGTTTGTGCAATTTCAAAACCAAAATATTGTTCCATTTGCTTACCCTGCAAACGAGACACGTTCTCCAATTTTAGCACCTTCTGGAGGGAGCAACGGTTCTACAACAGTATGATCTTCATTGGAAGCACAAAGGACCTAGAAAATTACAAATAATTAAAAATCAACTTGAAGATAAAAACACATAGCATTTCATCAAAATATAAAGTACGTATTTGTTCATTTGATATAAAAAAATGACAACAATATTACCAGTCCTTCTGACATCACATCCCGAAGCTTTCCAGGCTTCACATTTGTGATCAGCACTACTCTGCGGTTCTTTTATCCAAACAAAAAACCAGGCATCAGAAAATGGGCCTAAGACAAACAGATATCGCGCTCAAGTAGACAACACTTCTACTTGTCATACCGTTAACTCATCTGGGGTACAGAACTTGGCCAAACCACTGACAACCTGCCTCAACTTGGCTTCTCCAACGTCTATCTCCTCAACCAATAAGCTGAACAGTTAAAGCACACATACAGAAAACAGAAGAGAAGGGCTCAATTATAAACCTGAATACAAATATAGAAATGGAATCATAGCTTTATATCTGCACAACAATTCTGCACATTTTGAATTTTGCAGTTTTTAAGAGCCTAAATTGGATAATAATAAGGTATTCCTCTTCCAACAAAAATAAAAGAATAATTGTCGACTCACCTGTCAGCAGAAGGATGCTTCCATGCTCTGCGGATATGGCCAACCTGGATATTTAGCAAACTGACGCTTACTTCATCTTTACCAGATGCTCCTGTTTCTTCGGGTTTCTTCTTCTCTTGAGTAGATTCTTTACCTCCTGCTGCCTTCTTCTTTAAGCCCCAAATAAATAGAAATATATTGTATGAGCATTATGGAAATATAGAATGCAATCAAAGAAAAAATGATACACCAAGGCAATATCAGATTCTCAAAGTCAGGCAAGAACCATCCTGCATTAACAGAAGCACGCAAAAGAACAGAATGGCTTCTCTTGCTAGTTAAAGAAAGCATGTTTAAAGATACTCTCAGTAGCAGAAACCCAGACAATGAGATTGAATTTAATAATAACTTTCTTAGCTTTTGATACGAACCTAGTAGCAGGAACATCTGAATCTTCAGCTGATTATGATCACATGGGTAGGCCTTATGTCAAACATGTCTAGTTCAGAAAAAGCAAAATGAGTGGGGCCAACAAAGCAGGAGATTATGGGTTGCAGAGCATTATTATCAGGAATGAGTGAGAGAATATTCTTTTGAGTCTTTCTTTATTATATCTTGTGTTGTAACAACTTTTGTCTTTAGGGTAACATGGCACATGTTTTGCCGTGAACCACTACAAATAGGTACCAAGGTAGGGTGAGGAGATCATTGAGAATTTGGTGGATAGTCATTTGGTGGCCAATAGCCTTAGGAGAGTAAGGGTCTCTCAAACACCCTCTTGTTTTCTTTGTTATTTGTCTGTTAACAATCAGTACATTTGTTTTCTTGGTCATCCCTTCTTGTTTCTTTTCTGGTGTAATTTACCAAATAGAAGGGTTCTATCAACTTTATTATTGTAATGTGGCATCAAACTGTTGACACCTCTGCCAGCGACAAGTTCTTATACAACTAGCATTAATGATGGGATGGGTAAAAAAAAATTAGAAAAAAAAACTAACCGCAGGATCAGTTTTCTTTGTATCCTTAACTGCAACAGATTTTTCTGCAATCTTTGTGGTCTGTGAAGCCTTTTCTGCAATCTTTGTGTCCTGCGAAGCCTTTTTTGCATTCAAATCTTCTTGCTTGGATGCAACACCCGCACTTGACAACTAAGAAATGCCATATTAACAGACCAGAGCCATTAGAACATTTGAAAGCACAGCCAATCAATTTGAATGAAATAGTACGAAAATGTACATTATGAAGAAAACGACTAGAAAGATAACTTACCTGAAACTGGAATGAAGGCTTCTCTAACACTATCTTCTCCAATGGTTGCCCGAATTCTTTCTTACACTGATAAAAAAAAAAATAAATACATGCATTGGCTAGTAAGCTATACATTTAACAAGAACGAATATGCAAAAATAATACATAAAAACAGGTATTTTACCTGAATGTAGTCCATCCACCTCAATAAATTTGGTAACTTTTCCCTCTGCTGTTGTGTTTGGAGGTCGATCTAGCACCACACATGCTTGAAGTAGTCAGAATTTTGAAACGAATTGCCCACGAATCAGTAACAAGATATCATAAAGTACATAGGCCGCAGGTAAAATTGGAGTAGCACATTACAACACAATACAGGAAAAACAGAAATATTTAAAGGAACATAAATAGAATGATATAATGCATACCACAGAAGCATGAATAGCTGCAAAGACAATAACATCAGCTTCAGAAGGCGTATATCCATTGCCTAAAAGAACTGATTTGGTAAGCAAATCTTCATTAAGTCCACATAGAGCATCAAAACGTCCCTTAGAATCTACAGGAAATTTGTCTACAAATTCTATCCATTTCATCACCTACAATACCGCAGCAAAACAAAAATACTGAACTCAATTTTCAACCCGAATAAACGAACCAAATAACCAAGATAGAATTTTTTTTTTTACCTCTTCTTTGGGTGGAGACTTTAAGAGTTTAGAGCACAATGCTTTGACATCATCACTCTCACCAATGTCACTCAAATAAGTTTCCTACAAAAATCATTTGTATTCATCAATAACTAAAGCAAAATATTAGCTAAAAATGAAAGTTGGAGCAATCTTTTAACACTTACAGGATCTAAAGAAAGGTGGGTGGAGAGAGCTGAAACTATGAATTGCTTTGTTTTGAGGCTCATGTTTTCTTCCTTGCCTATTACCAGTTGCTTGCTGTCTGCTTAACAGAGAGTGGTTTGATAGGTTTTATTTATGGACTTCTTGAATTGAATTGGACTCAAAACCTTTTGGAAAACGGCCGCCAAGCACTTGGGCAGAGAATCCAAACGTATCTCAGCCAGTCGATTGTGGACCTCTTACTCACCAAGCTCTCTCGTGTACGAGGCTGCATTTCTGCAGAAATGGCCCGGAGACTTTCCTGGGCATAAAGCAGCCCATTCACTTCTTAACGTGGCCTCCTTACTCATCATAGCTCTTGATAATGCTTATAAATGCGATCTTATGAATCTGAAACTATTTGAACCTCCCTCTTTTCTTTTTCTCTGTAACTTCTGACTTGCAACTTCACCATCTTCAACTTCTTCCTCTGCTTTATCCTCAACTTCCCTTCAATCTTTTTGCTCCGCTTGCCTACCTCATTTCTCATTTTCCCACTAAAGTTTCATTCTTTTTTCTTCTCTTAACTTCCCCATTTTGCTTTTTTTGATGAGACATTTAAAAATAAAATATTAGTCGGATTCTTGTCAAATTAAAACTTTTGTTACATTAGTCTCTTTTTTAGACTTTAAATAACTTTATCAGATATTTTAGTATTATCTTATTAGAATTTATCTTGTTTTTAACTCTTTTTTTAGTGCTATAAAAGCACTTATGATGGAGCATAATAAATTAGTTTTTCAGACTCAATTTTTATCACTTGTGAGGTTTCAATCGTTTTCGATTGTGTTTATCTCGGGTACGTTTGTACTCGCGCTGCGTCAGGTGGTATCAGAGCCTGGAATTCACCAGGTTTGTTCTATTTGACCATGGCACAAAGCTCTAATGACGTCGTTCATAGGGACCTTAATGACGTCGTTCATAGGGAACTACTAGCCGTTTGACAACTAACTGATATCTTTACTCAGCTTCATCAAATTCTAAAGGTGAATTACCCACCCGCAGGAGCCAAGCCGAGAGGGAAATCGCGCAAGCACACAAACCACGTCGACTCCGAATTATTCGTTTGGAAGATATCAATTATTCCAGCGAAGAGGAGAACCGGATGAGAAGTATTTCATCAACTTTCAACGTGACAAATTTATCTTAATACCGACCAGAGAGGACTCAGGTTATTTTGACAATCACTCGAGGTCGAGTTCTCAACAGGTAGAGGAGAATGATAAGACATCCAAAGATAAGATATCAGTCTTTACAGGATTCTTGTCAAATTAGAACACTTGTTACATTAGACTCTTTGTTAGACTTTAGATAACTTTATCAGATATTTTAGTATTATCTTATTATAATTTTATCTTGTTTTTTACTCTCCTTAGAGTGCTATAAAAGCACTTAAGATGGAGCATAATAAATTAGTTTTTCAGACTCAATTTTTATCTCTTGCAAGGTTTCAATCGTTTTCAATTGTGTTTATCTCGAGTACGTTTGTACTTGCGTCGTTTTTACTCCCTTCTTTGTTTCTTCTCCTTGTCTCTCCCTTCAAACTGAACACAAATTGTTATCATTTACTCTTAACAATGGCCAGTGTTGTTTCGCCATCAGCTTTGATGGGTTATAGCTGATTTTGAAGTGCAACACTTGAAAAAGAGACAATGTCGAACCCAAAAAAGCTGCTATGCTTTGCAGTTGCATCATTACTAGTTACACATTGTGCATCATCTCTAAACCCATCCTTAAACGACGACGTCTTAGGCCTAATAGTATTCAAAACAGACCTTGAAGATCCTTACAAAAAGCTTTCCTTGAAACCAAGATGACCAAATTCCATGTAACTGGACTGGAGTTTTATGCAATCCAAGATCTAACAGAGTCACTCAGCTTAATCTTGATAACTTCTCTCTTTCAGAAAATATCGGTCGTGGTCTTTTGCAGCTTCAATTCCTCCAAAACCTCACTCTTTCAAGAAACAATCTCTCCGGTACTATAACTCCTAATCTTACTCTTCTTCAAAATCTTACAACTATTGATTTAAGTCAGAATAGTTTCTCTGGACCTATCCCAGATGAGTTTTTTAAGCAATGTGGGAGCTTGAGAGTTGTTTCTCTCGCTAACAATAAGTTTTCCGGCAACATTCCTCACTCTTTGTTTTCACGTGCAACACTTGCTTCTATGAACTTGAGCTCTAATCAGTTTTCTGGTGTTTTGCCTCATAATATTTGAAGTTTGAATGCTGTAATGTCACTTGACTTGTCTGGTAATTTGTTGGAAGGTGAGATTCCCAAAGGGATTGAAGCTTTGAACAATTTGAGAAGTATTAATTTGAGCAAGAATAAATTTACTAGTGTGCTTCCTGATGGAATTGGAAGTTGTTTGTTGTTGAGGTCTATTGATTTGAGTGAGAATTCATTTTCTGGAAATGTTCCTGAGACAATGCAGAAGCTCAGCTTGTGCAGCTATCTTAGTTTAAGTAAGAATATGCTTACTGGTAACGTTCCAAATTGGCTTGGAGAAATGAAACGCCTTGAAATTTTGGATCTTTCAGATAATAAATTTTCAGGACAGGTTCCAGATACAATTGGGAAGCTTCAGTCCTTAAAAATTTTGAACATTTTTGGAAATGGTTTAACTGGGAATTTTCCATAAACTATGGCAAATTATGGAAGCCTTGTGGCTGTGGATTTAAGCCACAACTCTATGAGTAGGGATATTCCTGCTTGGATTTTTGGTTCAGGTTTGGAGAAGGTTATGCAAGTGGAGACTAAACTTGGTAGTTTTAGCTCAAGTTCAAAGCTTCAAGTTCTGCATTTATCTCATAACAAGTTTTCTGGTACTATTGCTTCTTCCATTGGGGTTTTAAGCAGCTTGCAGCTCTTGAATATGTCTAGGAACTCTTTGAGAGGTCCTATTCCAGAATCTACTGGAGAATTGAAGGAGCTAGAGTCTCTTGATTTGAGTGAGAATAATCTAAATGGGAGTATTCTTCTTGGGATTGGAGAAACTTTTAAATTGAAGGAACTAAGGCTGGAGAGAACTTTCTGTCAGGAAAAATTCCCAGCGCAGTTGGAAATTGTTCATCACTAACAACCTTGTAAGCTCTTTTCTTCTTTTAATTGTCGTTTTGTTCAATTCAAAGTGAATGACTTCAGATTGATCTTTGGCTGCATAACGATGAAATTGGCTTATTGTAATTTAGATCTAAAAACTGATCTTTGATGTCTCAGATCTCTTTTGAATGAATGTTGAGAAAGGTCATTGTTTGCACATCCAACATATAAGTCTAACGTGCTTCTCTTGATTGTATGTTCTTGTCCCATTGGCTTGTGTAGAATCCTGTCTCGGAACAACTTGACTGGGTCAATACCTGCAGCACTGGCAAAGCTTATAAACTTACGAGATGTGGACGTTTCATACAACTTCCTCAGTGGAACATTGCCCAAGCAATTGGGTAATCTTGCTAACCTTAACTCTTTCAACATTTCTCACAACCATTTACAAGGGGAACTGCCTGCTGGTGGCTTCTTCAACACCATTTCCCCATCATCTATCAATGGCAACCCCTTACTTTGTGGTGCTGCTGTTAACAAGTCATGCCTTGCTGTCCTTCCGAAGCCCATTGTTCTCAATCCAAACTCCTCGTCAGATTCTATGCATGGCTCGCTTCCTCAAAGTATTGGTCACAAAAGAATCATCCTAAGCATATCTGCTCTCATTGCCATTGGTGCAGCTGCTGTCATTGTCATTGGTGTCATTGCTATCACAGTCCTCAATCTGCGAGTCCGGCCATCAGTATCACGTTCTTCGGCTGCCCTTGCGTTATCCGCAGGTGAAGACTTCAGCCGTTCTCCCACTACTGATGCCGATTCTGGCAAGCTTGTCATGTTTTCCGGTGATCCTGACTTCAGTACTGGAACGCATGCCCTGCTCAACAAGGACTGTAAACTGGGACGAGGAGGGTTTGGAGCAGTCTATCGAACTGTTCTCCGAGATGGTCGTCCTGTTGCAATAAAAAAGCTTACTGTTTCAAGTCTTATTAAGTCCCAAGATGATTTTGAAAGAGAAGTTAAGAAATTGGGAAAAGTCAGGGATCAAAATCTCGTGACTCTTGATGGTTATTACTGGACAACATCCTTACAGCTCCTCATATATGAATTCATCTCTGGTGGGAGTTTGTATAAGCACCTACATGAGGGATCAGGTGGGCATTTGCTTTCATGGAACGAGAGGTTCAATGTAATTTTAGGGACAGCAAAAGGTCTGGCTCATTTGCATCAATCCAACATCATTCACTACAACAATAAAATCAAGCAATGTCCTCATTGACGAGTCAGGGGAGCCAAAAGTGGGAGATTATGGGCTAGCAAGGTTGCTTCCAATGCTAGACCGGTATGTCCTGAGTAGCAAGATTCAGAGCGCATTAGGCTACATGGCGCTAGAGTTTGCCTGCAGAACGGTAAATATAACTGAGAAATGTGACGCGTACGGATTTGGAGTTTTGATTCTAGAGGTGGTTACCGGCAAGAAGCCTGTTGAATACATGGAAGACGATGTAGTGGTGCTTTGTGACATGGTGAGAGGAGCACTGGAGGAAGGGAAAGCAGAAGAAAGCATTGATGGGAAACTCCTAGGAAATTTTCCAGTCGACGAGGCAGTTCCAGTTATGAAACTTGGATTGATATGTACGTCACAAGTACCGTCGAATCGGCCTGACATGAGAGAGGTGGTGAACATATTGGAACTGATCAGATGCCCTTCAGAAGGGCAAGAAGATTTGGGATGACTAGGAAACAATATGGAATATTGAGTGATTATTAATTAAGGCTGTGCAGTGGCATATCCGGGGAAAAGGAATCCGATTTTTGTTGACTTGATAGATGAGAAAGAAAATTGCAGAGTGGAGGCTCCTTTTCTTTTCCAATTTTGGTTCCATTTTTTTGTTGTAAGTCTTGCAGGTTTAGGAGGAAGCCGGATTCCTTTTCACCAGGCTCCAGTTGGAAACTGTTGCCACGATATTGCTAATCTCACTTGCATTATGCTGCAACTTATGCTATTCTTGTTCTTAAGATATGCTTTTTGTCTGCCACTTTCTTGTGATTTACAGTTAGTAGCTGATAGCAAATCAGAGATTGCTCATTTGTGATGCAAGAGTCCAATGTATTCAGTGCAGTGGTTGGTAGTTGTAAATTAATGGATTAAGATAGTTTAAAGTAGGTCAGAAGTGAGGTTAGAGGTCCCCAAGACGAGATTCTCAAAATCAGATATCTTAGTGAAGGCCATGGAAAATACAATAATATTACATAGCATGATGCTGTCAGAATATCATTCATTTGAAAATTGTGCATGACTTTGGTAATAACTAATCATGAACTTGTTTTATATTAAAAAAGCACACTTTGCTTTCTTTCTTGGACTATCCATGGTGTTCAGTCTCCATGGGTTTGAGAAAGCTGATATTACATGGTTTTGAGCTTCTTCTCATCTTGACCTTAGTGCAATGTTTTATAGTAATTGCATTTGCTGACACCTTAAACCAGAATCCTTTGTTATTGGTGAAATGATAAATGAATAGAAATGTTCAGAGGATGCATGTGCAACCATTAATGACCTGCAGATTCTATATAAATGGTGTGATGTTGGGCCCTGCAGATCCTCATAGTTTCAGCTTTCTCATCACCAACTTACCACATGTCTCCTTAATTATCCTTGAAACTTCCTGACCACATTCCACTGCCCCATACCTTCAATCTCCCATTTCACCCCAACTTCTGTTGACATCTGAATTGCAGACTTCAATTTCCTAGCTTTAATTTGTCAATATGAACTTACAACACAAATTCAAAGAAACCACCACATAAATAATTAATGTTACAAAGTCACAGCTACGCTTGCTATGGAAACCACCTAATTATGGCTACTGCTAAGAATGAGGACACTAAAATTGATTCAAACAGAAGATACATCAGAAACAAGAGACATTCTCCTTGGACATCACAAAACTGCATGTCGAATACATTGATGCTGCGGCAGCTCTAACTGCTAATTCCATACCATCACGCTCTGCTTTTGCACTTCTGGAAACAAAAACAAAAAACCAATGAATAACTCAACATCTCCCACATTTACGAGCCCTCCTGAACAGGTGCCCTAACATTGACTTACTCCACAAGGATCTATGATCTATCAACACCAACGACAAAATGAAAAGTAAACTTGCATTGAAACATTTGAACATGAAAATTGTAAGGTTTGTAATAAGCTCTGAAAAAGTTTTTAAGACAAAAAAGTTTGTTTGCTTGTACTCTAAACGAGCCTAAATTGGTTACACTACCGTACACAAAAGCAAAATATAATATGGTTTGGTAGATTGTGATTCAGTTTACGAGTGTTTACCTGTTGTAGTTTTCTGAAGTATCATGTTGCTGGAAATCATTGTTCGACTGGGAATTCTGTAGCCCATGATCACAGCACAATTGCATTTCTTTTACTTGGTCCAACCAATTTTCCTGAATTTTATGCAGTAAAAGAAGAAAAAAAGGACTAAGGCTTCAACAATCTACAATGAATTTCTTAAGAATTGTAAATGTAATAGACTAATAGTTACATAATTGCAGGGAAAAATAACACTGGAAACAACAAATAATAGTGAAAACTGAAAAGATTATATAATCCCCCAAAAAGTACATTTAAACTAAGGATTTTTTCTATGATACTTACAAGTTGTTTTTCTTCTTCAGAGAGTGATTTATCCATTTGATCAAACATTGCGGTCCATCTCGCTTTATGCATGACAGCAGAAGAATTTTTGGACAGTTCAAAGGAATTTTCTGTAACGTTAGGATCATTCTCTTGATCACATGAAAGCTCTTTGGATATTAAAAAGGGCAATTCTGTAGTAATTACAGCACGAACTCTCTTCCTACTACGCCTCAATGCTGCATGCATGGAACATTGGATGTCATCACAAGAACTATCAACACAACTACTTCAGACATCCTCAAAGAATAATCCAAATGATGAAGCATTTACCTGATAAGCGTCCTTTGATGTCTTGATTGAGGAGATCCAACCATTGAGATGCTACAGTAGCAGCTGAAAATAAAACACATGCATCTTAGTTAGCGAGGTAGTCCTTATTCTTTGATTGTCGCACAACACATGCAAGTCATCTTAGATCAATTATTCCTAGAAAGCCTTTTAATTGTCCTATTTGCTTGTTCATGAAAATAAGCTGAATTTATTTCAAAGAATTGCTTTTGACCAACAAAGTACTCACCTTTCATGGACAGAGAAGTAACATTGGTCATATTTCCTGATTCCTCATTTGAAAATGTGCTAGATTCATCAGATACCTTGGTTGATGATGACAACTTCAGTGCCAGCGCATCATCGTGCTCACTGGTTGCAGTAGAATTTCCAACATTTATCCTGTCCACCCTGCAGGAATCACCCTCTCCATTCGGAATATGGAACTCCCCTATTTGCTTGTTTACTGCAACTGAACTCCCGTTTTCTTTAGATAAATCTATTCTATTCAATCCTGACTCACTTATATTGTTCATACCCGTGTTTATCAGATTGCCTGATTGTTTGCCTTCAACATGATCATTTTGATGTTTTTCAGACCTTACTAAGGCCTCTATTATGGAGTGAACCTGTTTCCTATTCCGCACATGGTTTATGATCCCAGGGTTCAATCCATTTAACAGTCCACTTGGAGCAGCAATCTTTGTGAACCTATCAACCTGTTCTCGCTTTGCAAGCTCCATCTTTTTCTTGTTCTTCATAGCATCATTTTTAGTTTTCCTCCCCCGTAGCTTTGGCATTGGGATCCCTCCATGGGAAGATGAGACAAAGCCACTTTGAAAAGAAATGCCTCCATGCGATGATGAAAGAAAACCATTTTGCTTCATCTCCTTCCAAACCTTTAAAGGATCTTTTTCAGCAATTGGACCTGAAGTACTCGCACACTCAGAACCATCACTCAATTTCAAGTTATTGTGATCTTTACTAGGACAACAGTGTTTCTGGTTGACAGAGCTGGAAATATACTCTGCATTAAGATCCAAGCCAAAGCCTTCAGGCTTTAAAAGCTTATTATCTTCTCTATCAATGTTCTTGACCAACAAGGGATTGCTGCAATTTTCATCACATTCTTCAATGCAGTTGCTTTCTGAAACATTAATCACACAAGCTTCAGTATTGAGATCCAGTGATCTAGCAGTAGAATTGACCTTAACTGGAAACTTAGCACTTCCGCTTCTTTCTACTTGAGAAGCATCAAGTTCGAAAGTCAGAGGCAGATTGGTGACCAGGGATATCTCTTCAGATTGACATTGGACACCGATTTGTTTCTTTGACACAGATTGTACATTGTTTTCTGCAAATTACAAAGACAACACACAAAACCAATCATTGCATTGAAAAGCAAGGCTAAATCAGAGTTCTAAGAGATTATTTTTTCATATGCGCCAGCAATTCACTAAATTCGAAGAATGAAAACACATTAAGCTCTTAACTTTCTAACCAAAATTAAAACTTCAATAAACCATAAAGCAATTGTAATACGAAACAATAGCGACACAAGCAAGAAATGGCTGGAACATGAATTGAATTTAACAGCAAGATTAGAAGCGTTTAACAAGCATTGAAAGACTACCATCAGAGTTCGATACAGAATCAAGAGCTCTCATTTTAGTCCTTTTGTGAGCAAATTCATGCCTCTCTCCCAATTCAGCAACACTTCGCTTCTCTCCAATTACCTAAAACAACCAAAAGAGTCAAATTCACAAACATCTATAACGCAACAAAAAAAGGCACCAACTTTTCCACTCAAAATATTTTATTAAAAAAAAACACCTTAGAATTAGAGATGGGAAATCCTGAAACACCTTGATGGTTCATTATCGGGAAAAAAAAAGTGGAAAAGATGAAAACTTTAGCGCCAAAACATGAAAGTGTTTGAAACTTGAGGTTGTGAGAAGGGTAAGAGTAGATCTGTGAATTAGAGAGAGAGATAGTTAATGTGGAATTAGAGGGAATGAGCAGTGAGAGAAAGTAATAAAAAAGATTTGAAATTTGTAGAAGGGAAGAGAGAAGGCGCGCTTGAGGTTTTGTGAGATTGATTTGAATAAACTAAGGAGAAGGTGAGGGAAATGGGTTGAGTTGTGATATGAAAAAGCTATGGTTTAGGGGCATTCAAATTCAAATTACAGAGAGTGGAGGGACTGCTTATTCCCTCCACTCCACTCCCACCTTATTATAATTAGAGCATTCTCAACAGACTCCTTATCTTAACTCCTCTTTTTTAGTTAATCTATAAACAACAATCATTCTTCGTCAAATTCCTTATTTCATCATCCTTAGCTTAATTTTTAAGAGTATTTACACTCGCTCTTTATATTTAATGAGACATAAAACAACTCCTAAATTTTGTATAGGTATAAAGAGTCTGGTATTGTATGAATTATTAAAAATCTAAATTAAATTAAAGAGTGAATAAATGATTCATAAAATAAACAATATTGTAAGAGCATTTCCAAGAGACTCCTAAACTTAAGTCCTTCCCTACTTTATCAATTTTTTTAAAAATTCATAACTCCAATAGACTCTTAATATTAAACTCCTTAGCTTAATTTAAGGAGTAAAGTTTAAGAGCTTCTTATATATATATGGAGTCTAAAAATGATTCCCATATTTTTTTTTTCCTTTTTTTGTTAACTCTATTTTTTAAAATAAAGATTATGACTAAAGATTTATTTTATATAAATTTATTAAACAGTAAAAATTTATTTTTTCATAAAGAACCAAATAATTATATAAATAAAAAATTTAATAAATATTATTTTTTAAAAATTTATCTCAATATATACTAAAAAATTATAATCACAAATATTTATAAAAAAATATTTTATAAATATAACAAAAAAATATAAATATAAAATAATTAAATACATTATATAGTTAACTTTAAAAGATTAATAATAGATAATTGTTAATTTTTTATTAATATAAAATTAAACAGAAAAATGTCTAAAAAAATCTGATATAGTATAAATTAGTTGGAGCCTAAATTTTATTAAATAATTAATTAAAAATTGATAAAATAAAGAATATGTTAAAAAGACTGTTGAGAACAGTGTTTTAAAACCCAGACCGACCCGGTCGGTAAATCGGTCTGGGTTGACACTAAAGACCGGAAATGCACTTAACCCGCTCAAACCCGTTGACCCGGCCGGTTCAACCGTGACCCAGTGACCCGGCCGGTTAATTTAAAACCCGATTTTCACAAAAAAAATACAATTCAAATCTAAATTCAATTTGGTTTAATCCCAAATAAACAAGAGATTTAGACATGACAATGTTGAACTTAAAAAAAATAAATTGATAGTTTTATAGGATCAATGGGTTGACATGTATTTTG
>CANYCX010345371.1:0-12718 GCA_948193385.1 Breynia disticha f. nivosa | reverse complement strand
AATTCTTATATATATGGCTCTTGTGGATCTTCTTGCCGCAGATTTCTTGAATACGAAAGTGCAGAGTAATGGGAGGCTTCAGTTAGGAGTGAGCGTATCACTCTTATTAGGAGCTGGTTGCATGACTCTGTTGGCAAAATGGGCTTAGTCAAGTTGCCACTGATACATAATAAAGGACAATTGACATATATAACCTCATTTATTTGCACGTGTGTATGGTTAACTGTGCTTTTATAATTATAGCTTTACAATTGACTGAATATTTTATCACTGTAACTTTATTTATTTGTATGTGATTAAGTGTGGTTTTATATATAGTCATATTTTGACACTTCACATTTCTGCTACTTCTTATCACATGGTGGAAATCCTTTATCGAAAGTGTTAGTAGTCTAAGGTCCGCCCAAGATTAAACTGACTTAACGAGACTAAATGACAATATGTTTGTCATATATGGGGACTTATGTGAAAGTCTATTATGTTATATAAAGAGTTATTTTATGGAAATCCTCACAAGACTACAGATTAGTTTCACGTTAAACTTAAGAAAGCTCTTAGAGAAAAAGAATAGATCTTTTTCTCAAGGCCACCATTTCAACAAGCGTTCTGTAGAAACGGTTGCGAAAGCACGCCTTCAACTCGACGGTTGCGTCTGTAGGAGAAGGAGACCACGGTTTTTCTCAATCACACGTAAGGAGAACTCAAATTTCTGCTGCGCTAGTAAGGTACGTCCTATACTTTATTTCCTACTGCTTTGTGCTGATATACAGTTTGAGTTCCGTCATTGGTATCAGAGCGAGGTTAGGAGTAAAATCGCAAAAATTACTAAAGAATACTGTGTTTTGTGCTTAAATTCGCAAGTGACAGCTGTGATTTATTTCTGTGTTGAAAACTTGCAAAATCGCGTGAGTTTTCGATCGTAATTGTCTGGAGCAGAGAAAAAAATGTTGGAATTTTGACATTCCAAGTGCACCATTAGAATCATCACGGAAAATTGAGTGAACACACAAATTTTCGTGCAATTTCGAGATCGGGAGGGGCCTGAACGGAGACGAAACAAAGAAAAAAAAATCACTGTTTGATGAAGAACAATGGCGGCTGCATTCCAAGGAAGGAGAGTGACGTGGCGCCTTCTCATTGATCCAAAATTTGAATTAGAGAGTTTGACTAGGGTTTGTTACATTCAAACCGGTTTGACCGACCCAAATTCAATTCAACCGAACCGGAGATAAACCAACCCGACCAGCGACCCTCCGGCAGACGTCCGGCCACTGTCCGGCGACTTTTCGGCAGTTTTTCTGGCCAATTTCCGACGACTTTTCCGGCAACGTCTGGCGTTGACCGTTGACTTTGACCATTGACTGTTGACTTTCATAAGTTGGAGATTTCCCAATCTTCAGGAGTTAATTCTCGTTGAGTGCATCCTATTTAATCCAGGCAGCCCCCGCTGACCGTCTCCTTCATAATTACTTGACAAATCCTATATCAAACATAGCAATATGTGTGAAAAGATAGTGTGCCACCTTCTCTTCATGATGCATGTGTAAAGCCCAGGATACATGCATTACTTGACAAACTACACAATAATTTCACTATACATGTTTTCTGAACATCAAAACTAAGAAGTAATCCTAATGCAAGTCATTCCAGACTTAACAAAATTATTGTTTGGAAGAACACAATAGATGATCTCTAACTTATGAAACCTCTGTTGATGTTTTTTAATGAAACGTTTATTTAACTTCACTGAATTTACAGAACAACTACCAACAGAGTAAAATATTTTGGCACTATAGAAAGAAAAAAAAAAGTTTCTAAGTAGAAAATCATGGATCCAACGCAGGATCCAATGTACAGCTTAAAAAGATAAGTTTAACTCTTCGAACTATAAGTAATCAACTGTAGATTTCAGGCAAGAGACGATTTGGTAACATCCCTCAAATAGTTGGATAGCTTGACATGAACCCTTGAATCATACTTCTTTTTTCTTAAATTGTTTTGGAGCTGCTTTCATTACCTTATTCCATCCCTGCATTTAAAAAATCATTTAATTTATCATGTCAATAATTACTAAATCGATATCCCTAACTAATTCCAAGCAATTAACTTCAAAACCAACATTAAAGTATCTGAGTCATCCATTAAATTTCGAAACAATAAATAGAAAGAGTGAATATATATACCTTGGTATTAATCGGAAGACAACTCTTAACTTGGCCAGGTGTTAACTCAGAACCACTCACTTTCTTCTTCTTGTTCAACTTCATCTTCATTACACTAAAATTGACCCTAATCTTACTTCCACTCATCTTCTTCTTTCTACTGCAACTCATTCTCTTAAACCCACTTGTACTCTTATCACCAGATTCTTAACTAAACCCAAAAGTGAGTTTTCTTGGAGTAACCAAACTCATGTCCAAATCCATAGGACTGTGAGTTCTTGGAACCAAAGGAGGCCATATTGAGCTTTGAGAATAATCGAAGTCGAAAGCAGAGTTAACAGCGACTGTTTTGACATTAGTGGCTCCAAATATTCTACAAATTTACAAGAATGAGGCAGAAGTCGTCTCTGCGCGTGGTTTTCTTCTTCGTCTGTAGGAATATTAAGCATTGTACTGGACTGTTTTGTGACCGTTGGTGGCTTCAAAGATACGAGAACTCTGTTTCTTTTGCTTTGTTTCTTTCGCTTTGTTTTTTTTTTTTGGTTACATGTTTTTTTCGCTTTGTAGCATAGTTAAAGATGAGAGTTTTGTACCAACGACCTCTTGGTTTAGTGGTAATGAGGGCTGAACTTGGTAGGGCGAACCACGGTTCGATCCCCCGCAACGTCGATTGGAAGGCAAATGAACCTTAACCCTCAACTTCTTCTCGAACCGGATTAGTCTCGGCCCAGTGGGTCGAGGATACCGGGGCTTGACCAAAAAAAAGATGGGAGTTTTCTCCTAACTCTTACCTAGAGATGACAACGGGGCGGGGAACTCCGGGAACCCCTTTTCTGTCTCTGTTTCTGAATTTTAAACTCGTCCACATCCTCATCTCCGTCGGGATGGTATTTTGGATATCATCTATATTCCCGTCGGGTTTTGGAAATTCCTGCGGGGATCCCATACCCGTTTTAAAACACAAAATCATTTTTTTTTCTAAAATAATTATATATAAACTAAAGATATTTATATAATTAAAATATAATATTTATGATATAATGGTGAGTAAAAAAATAATTATGCATATTATTAGTATAACAACAACATATAAATACATAATATGTGCAATTAATATATTAATAATAGGAACGGGTGCGGGTATCCCTGTCAGAAAATCTATGGGGACGGGATCGGGATTCCCCGCGGGGATGGAGAGAGTACCATCTCCGCCCCCGCCCCCGAATTTTCCAATCAAGGAATCCTCATCCCCTTCCCCGTAACCAATCAAACTGGGTATTCCCCTGTTAAAACGAGAACGGGAATCAGATTCTCGGTGGGTATCAGGTCCAATTGTCATCCCTGCTCTTAAGGAAATAAAAGTGATCGTTTGAGATTTTCGACAAGCTATGGCTTTTGTTTTGGGCCAATAAAATATGGGTTTTAACGCAAATAATTATGCATTCTACATAGCAACAAGTTTTCAATTGCAAGAATGCTCATCTATCTTTGTTCATTTATGTTATTAATGATTTTTAGTTCTTTAATTGTGAAAATACCCGGTTTTTAGTTTTTAATTGTACAAATGTCAAAAAGGGTCAAAATCTGTTCAAACTCTCTTTTTTTTTTAAAAAAAGCCTGATTTTTTGCTTCAATTATTGTTTTTCCATTTAGATACTACTCTAACTAAACTAAAACACTTTTTACACTTTCTCTTTCCATATATGAACAATAATGAACACTATAAACATATATGCTTTCTATAGATCGTGCCATTTGAATCTCCTGATTTTTAGCAAATAATTAGTTTCCTATTTGAGTTTTATATCCCCATATTTAGCAAGTAAATATGATCATCAATTATGAATATATATAAACAATAATGAACACTATAAATAACTATTGTTTTTATAAAAAGGGAAAAACTATTTCAATTGTCATGCATTAAAAACCTGTCTTTTTAAATCCTGATTTGACGAATTTTAACGTTGATAGATTTTCTTTTTAGCAAATCTCTTAATCATCGATATAACTTCCTTTCTCTCTCATCCCAAACAAAAACCGTTCTTTTTTATTTGTGTTTGTTAACATTAATGATGTATAAATATTAGGTTTTTATTATTCATTTTTGTTATTCGTTTAATAATATTGTAGATATTTTTAAGTTTTTTGTTTTGAGGATTGTTTCTGGAATACAAGAGTTTGTTTGTTTAATAAAACTTGTTGTTCTTTTTTGTTGATGTTTGTTTAGTTACTGCTACGAATGTAGTCATGAATGCTGCATATTTTTATCGCATGAAAATAATTTTAAAAAATAACATAAAACAACAAAAATGAACATTTATGAACATATACATATTCTCTTCCGCTTAATGTTTAAATTTGCATGTACTTTTATTGAACAAAAAAATGAACTTTGTTCTTCGTGACCAAAATGTTTATCCGTACACTTATTATCAAGGACATCATTTTTTGTGCATAAAGCAATAAGATAAAATATATTGTTCAAAAATGATTATATAATACAACAAATAGAATTTTGAACAAAAATGAATGTTTTTGTATACAAATGATTATATACCTGATGTAATCTTTTATGTGGAAGAATTTCTGCAGAAGATTTTTACATGTATTGGAACGCTTTGTTTCTTTTGATTTTTGCAATATTTATGTTTCTGTAATGGGTTGTTAAAATTTTTGAATTTTTTTAAGCAATGAACAAATGTAAATAGTATTATCTTGATTTTAGGATTAGAAATGAAATTTTTTTAAAATCAAATGACAGTTACACACTTGAATTATTTCAAATTATGGCAATTATTTAAAAAATCAGTTGAATTCCATTTTTGTGATTGTGAATGCAAAATAGGGCAATTTCAGAATTGTGTATTAAGATTCTAGCATTCCTACAAATGCGATAACATACATAGACATTTTTAATTATAGGAATGTCATAAGCAACATTCCTACAATTTTCTAATTTTAATGAGTTATAACGTTTTCATGTAGAGTTAATTATGTCACATATTGTTTGCCTCTTTTTAGAAGGTGACAAACGTCGTCATTTCCTAACCACGAAAGTACAAATGAAATTACAAAATTAAATGAACGAGAGCGTACCAGGAATTTAATGTTATTCCAAACAATAAAAATAAATGCAATTCGCAAAATCTGAAATTTGAAATCGAACGATCGATAAATAGAAAATTTAGGATGATCTTTTCCCAAGAGTCCTTAACTCAATGGACGCAAAATCATCAAATTGAAAACAATTAAATAACAAGAAACAAAAGATGACGGCGAAATATAAAGAAACTACGAAAAATAAAGCTTCGTCAATGGCTGAAAAAGTACTATAAAATAAGAGCAAAGTTGTTGTTTGATGAGTGATTGGTGTTTGATGGATTACAATAAAGCCAAAATAACAGTAAAAAGCAAGAAAATATGTAAAAACAAAGGCTATCAATGAAAAAACAAGGCTATCAATGGCTTGACAATAACATAAAACAAAGACAAGAAGTTGCTTTCAGAGGTGTGTTGATGCGCGTCTGCTTCTGTTGTTCAATTCTTGTATTTATAGAGCCTCTGGCAAGAATCACCTTTCTTTGATAGAGAAATACTTTCCTTTGGCAGAGAAATACTTTCCTTTGGCAGAAAATTATTTCCCTTTGACATATATCAAATATTCTCTTAATTGATTCTATTTGCCTTGATAGCAAATCAAATATTTTCTAAATATTTGATTTATTTCCTTTCTTGTCGAATTGATTTCATGATATTTTTTGCCAATTTATTCGTAATGAAATTGAGTTTTTTGGTTAATTCGGTCGGCTGACCAGAATTATTTTTTGGTTTAAACAATTGCCCCTACACCAAAAAGCTTAAAGTATTTAAGCTTGAATGGTGTGTTAATATTTACACCAAATCCTAGGGCCAAAACCAAAGCACCTTTTCCTAAATTTAGCAAAGTCTTCCATGGGATTACATTAATGACCGAGCCTTTGTCCACCAATGCATTGTCCAAGGGCTTTCCATTGACATAGGCCTTTATGTACAATGGTTTGGTATGATTTACCACTGATGGGAACCAATGGCCAATGGCTTACTAACCTATCTCATAGATTCTTCCTTTGGTAGTGGTTGGTCCTCAATTTCAACCTCCTGGGAAAGACCAAACATCTTTTCCATATCCTCACCAATTGAATCCACCTGCCCTCTAGCCACCAGGTTATTTGTACTGGCCATGGGCACCCTTACTTTACCCATAGGCCCTTCCTCCTTAAATCCATAAACAAGGTACCATTGGCCCCCAACCCTTTCTTTTATGGGCTGGTTATCTTCTCCCTTAGCTTTCTGTCATACAAAGTCTTTGCCAGCACTGCCAATGGAGGGAGCACTTTCTTCATATAACATTAGTTGTGTTAGTGGGCCAGTATACCCTTGGTTACAAGTGGCAGATTTACCCACTGGTAGTGTTGGTGTTTTGGGGCACATCCTCCCTCTTGTGTGGGGACCAATAAGCAGTTGCCACCTATTTTCCCTTATCTCCATTTTCCACTTTGCCCTTGGCCCCCTGTCCATTGACCTCCATATTACTGATTTCCTTAGGCATCTTCTTCGGTAGCATGCCCTGTTCAGTCTCAACAGGAACCACTGGTTAAGGAGGGGCCACAAGTTCTATCCTTTTCGAGGCCTGGACACTCTCGGCCATTTCTACAGAAGGTTTCTGAAAAGAAACCACAGTTCCCTGAGTCACGGCCTGAGTTATAGCTTGTGTCAGTTGAACCATTGACTCGGTTAAAATTTGAGCCATTTGGTCTATTGATAGTACCAATGACCCCATTGCCTGAAACATGTCATGCATGTCCTGGTTTGAAGGAACCCCCGATGCACGAGGAACCACGGAACTATTTGATTCCCCCACATTTTTGGCTTTAGCTTCCTAGTTTCTTATCACTACCATTTTCGACATATGGTCCCACCTGGCGTGTCAAATTGTTTACCTCACTTGAATGGCGACAAACGTCGTCCTTTCCTAACACCGATTGCACAAATGGAGTTAGAAAATAAAATAAGAGCGCAAGCGTGTCAAGAATTTAATGTTATTCCAAACAATAAAAATAAATTCAACGCGAAAAATTTGAAATATGAAATCAAATGATCGATAAATGGAAAAATTAGGATGTTGTTTTCCCAAGGGTCCTTGACTCAATGAACCTGTGATTTCTATAACAGATGGAGCATATAGACAATGTATCACTGATATGGCTAATTGTACACATCCATGTTATTTCTAAGCAATTTTCATGTTATTTTATGAGATAAACCATATGATATTATAAGATAATGCTTGTTTCGGTTTTATCTCAGGTGCCTTAAAGGAACGTGAAGATTTCGCTAAGTTTTTGATAGAAAAGATGGCACAGCAAGCTGAGCGTAAATGAGAACAAGTTGGGCATTAAGAAGTTTATTTGAAGATGCAAAGTTGAAGTCAAAGTTGGCAGAATACCAACCACGATCGAGACTAATCAATGTCTCGATCGAGGTTGAGCAAAGGTTTTGATTTTAAGAAAACAGAAGGCACACCACGATCGAGACTCACCTAGTCTCGATCGAGACTCAACATTTTCGATCCAAAACTCGGATAGAAGGCCATTCTCGATCGAGACACCTCTAGTCTCAATTGAGACTCGACCAAGGGAATTAAATTAGGTCGGACAGATTACATGTCTCGACCGAGACTCTCAATATCTCGATCGAGACTCAGCTGAATTGGAAGATAAGTTCAGGCAGAAGATCCATCTCGATCGAGACCTCTCCTAGTCTCGATCGAGACTCGATCCAAATGAAGAAACAGGCAGATCAGAAGGCAAGCCTCGATCGAGACTTGCCACGTCTCGATCGAGACTCAGTGTTTGGGTTGAGCAGAAGGCCAATCTCGATCGAGATTCACCACAATCTCGATCGAGATTGCAAAGCTGAAGGTGATTAATTTTGCAGAATGAACGTGGTGCCTGCCAAAGTTTGGATAAATTAGGAGACAAAAAGAAATGGACACAGGGAATATTCCCACCATTCCATACCTTCCAGCTAAAAAGTCCATTAGCTTTGGTTTTAAAAAGGAAAGAATTGTGAAAAGAGGGGCTACATTTTGATTATAAAAGGAGTGCAACAGAAGAGGAAGGGGGGAGAGTGAAGCCAAGAAAGCAGGAGCAAGAAGTCATTTTTGAAGCTTGCTTGGGGCTGTAACTGCAACCATTCTTTGTCTATTTCTTTGAGTTTTTAGTGTTTAGCATGTCTAGCTAAACACCCAATCTAGTTGAGGTAACTCTTGTGTAATCCATTGTGTTGTGAGACTTATGTATTTGAATGGTTTTATTGATTCAAGCATCCATTTGATTTTAGTTCATGCCAAGATAATATTGCTGAATTTAGTAATTCAATAAGGATTATTTGAGTTATTGAGTTGAGGCTATATTTTGCTAGTTAGGATTGCGGGTTCTCGTTAATCCTTGCGTTTGGTAGCATTCTTACAAGAGATTAATTACCAGTTTAGTTGCTTGTAGGAGAAATTGAATGGTCCATTATAATTCAGTTTAGGTTTCTAAATTGGTTAACTGGAGATTAGGTTTCTATAATTATTCATGCGGTTGCAAATACAATTTATCAAGGTGTCTTGGAGTTGATTTGTTAACTAGGGAAGTGTACTATCGAGGTGTCTCGGGTTCACCGATAAATTGAGTACAGATTGAGCATATGAGCATTTGCCAATGCTTAGAACTAATCTTGTTTAAATTAATAAAATGTATTTGTAGTGTCGAGGATCAATATTGGATTATGCGGATTATCTCAACTAGATATCTTTTTACCGAAATTTTATTATTGCATTTCCTACTTGTTTTAATTAAATTCCTCTTTAAATTGAATTGTTAACGAATTTTATCTTGGTGTGTTCAAATAGCGATTTTACTAATCTCTGTGGATTCGACCCCTACTCGCTACGCTACAGTAAGAAAATCAGAGCAGGGTAATTTATATTTGTTGGTTTCGACAGCCACCAATCACATGATCACACAGCTGAGTCCAAAGAGTCTGTTGAGGGCAGGGGTCAGCCCCAGCACCTTTAGAGCAGCCTGCTGCATAGCCTACTATACCTATACCTCCATATGATCCTACATATGCTTCATTTTGGGAGATGATGTAGAAGATAATGAGAGATCTGAGAGTTTCAGGGAGTTAGTAGACTCTGAATATAGATAAGAATTTCAGAGAGGTTAAAAAGCAGAGGGTTAAGACATTTGAGGGCATGACTAATCCATCAGAGGCAGATGGCTGGCTTAGGCATACAGAGCACATCCTTACGCATATGTGATGTACCCCAGAGCAAAAATTGAGATATACTATATATCTTTTAGAGAAAGTATCATGGAATTGGTAGGAATCAATTTCGAACAGCCAGAATGATCCTCCGATATTGACATGGGATGATTTCTTGAGAAAGTTGGCTGATAAGTATACTCCTCTGCTTTATTAAACAAAGAAGAAGATAGAGTTCCCAGAGTTGAAGCAGAAGGAGATGACAATGGCTGAGTACGAGGCAGAGTTTACTAGATTGTCTCGTTACGCTCTAGAGAATATAGCAATTGATCATCAAAGGAGAGCCAGATTTAAGCAGGGTCTTAGATTTAATATTCGTACTAGGATTTCTGTGAAGCAACCTACCTACGAGACTCTGCTTGAGACAGCTATACGGGCAAAAGAGTTGTTAGTCGAGGAAGGCAAGCTGAAGGAAAAACGATAGAAGATTTATGGGTCTAGTTTAACTAGAGGATACCAGAGATCAGATACTAGAGGTTCTAGAGGTACGTGCAGAGGTAATCGACAGTCTAAAGGCAGAACAGGAGCTGGGAGGAGTCATTTCATAAGGCCTCTTACTTATTATAGTAGAGGTACAGGTACCTACACCAGCAGAGATACACATTCACTCTGTTTTACTTGTCATCAACTGGGTCATTTTGCTAGAGGCTATTTAGAGAGGAGAGATCCTCTGGGAGGAGGTGCTTCTAGACAGAGTAGTGTGGGTGATGGTAGGAATACAACATCTACTGGTGGTAACTAAAGTAGAGGTGGACGAGGTTCAGGGTTTACTTCTAGGGGAGGAGGAGCCTCAAGAGGTAGAGCAAGTGGGTTAGGTGTAGTAGGTGGATCTAGTAGAGCAGCCACACAGACAAGGGCAGCATCACAGGCCTAAGTTTATACTATAATCAGAGACAAGTCTGTAGAGGATCCAGATGTCTATCACTGGTATTATTTCTATTCTTACACATACTACCTTAGATTTGATTGTCCAGGTTCTACTTGTTCCTTTATAAGTGAGTCTGTAGTAGACCATATAGTAGTATTATTGAGCAGCTGGGATATACATTTGCTGTTTCGATGCTAGCAGGAGGTACATTGCGGTGAGATACATATTGAGACATTGTGAGTTGTGAATTGTTGAGTTGATCTATTTAGGCGATTTTGTATTAAGGATGACCGATTTTGGGATTATTCTAGGTATTGATTGGCTGTCTAGGAATCGGGCTATGATTGGCTGTTATTCAAAGGAAGTAGTGATCGAGGCTCATGGTAAAAGGAGAGTGTTGTTAGTCAACGAGAGGAAGGTTATTCCTTCTTGTCTAATTTTAGCATTTTTAGCTACGAGGTTGATTCGAGAGGGATGTGATGCCTATTTAGCTTCATTTATTGATCTGAATCAACCAAAATTGGAAGTGAAGGATGAAGAGATTGTACGAGAGTATACTGAGGTATTTCATGAGGAGTTAACAAGATTACCACCCTAGCAAGAGGCTGACTTCAAATAGAGACAAGTTCAAGAGCAGCTCCAATATCTATTGCACCATATAGGATGGCAGCTACTAAGCTATAGGAGCTAAAATGATAGTTATAGGAGCTATTAGAGAAGGGGTTTATACGACCTAGTGTATCACCTTGGGAGCACCAATGTTATTTGTGTGAAAGTAGGACAATAGTATGCAATTGTGTATCGAATATTATCAACTGAACAGGTGACTATGAAGAATAAGTATCCTTTGCCATGGACAGATTATTTGATAACTCAACTGTGGGGAGCTACAGTGTTCTCCAAAATTGATTTAAGATCTAGGTATTGGCATTTGAGAGTTGAGGAGAGTTCTATTGTGAAGACAACATTTAGAACTTAATACGAGCATTTTGAGTTCACTATGATGCCATTTGGGTTGACGAATGCACCAGATGTGTTTATGGCTTTGATGAATAATGTATTACAGCGTTATTTAGATAAGTTTATGGTCGTATTTATTGACGACATGTTGATGTATTCGAGAGATAGGGAAGAGCATGTGAGACATCTTCGAATTATGCTCGGGTTATTGAAAGAAAAAGAGTTATATGCTAAGTTCAACAAATGTGAGTTCTGGATGTCTGAGGTTATCTTTCTAGGACACGTGATCTCAGCAGAGGGAGTGAAATCTGATCCTAGCAAAAGATAAAAGCAGTTCAGGAGTGAGAAGCTCCGAAGAATGTATCTGAGGTGTAGAGTTTTCTGGGTTTAGTAGGTTATTATCAGAGATTTATTAAGGATTTCTCGAGGATAGCTAGACCGATGAAAGCTTTATTGAGGAAAAATGTTCCGTGTATCTAGAATGAGAAATGTGAGGAAAGTTTCTAATAATTGAAGAAAAGGTTACCTGAAGCTCCAGTTTTAATGTTACCTTCTTAGGGAGGTGGATTTGTTGTTTATACTGATGCATTTGGAGTAGGGTTAGGTGGAGTATTGATGCAGTATGGTAGAGTGATTGCTTATACTTCACTGCAGTTGAGACCACATGAGGTTAATTATCCTACTCACAATTTGGAGTTAGCTGTGATTATTCATGCTCTTAAGGTTTGACGACATTATTTATAAGGCGAGACGTTATCTTCATAGGTCATAAGAGTCTCAAATATATTACGACACAGCGAGAGCTAAACCTTAGAAAGAGACAATGGATAGAGCTACTTAAGAATTACGACTGCACTATTGAGTATCATCCTGGAAAGGCAAATGTGGTTGCTGATGCTTTGAGCAGAAAGGGAAGAGAGGATGTTGATTCAGTTACTTATAGAGCAGAGTGATTATTTGCTTTGCGAGAGTTACAAGTGTAGTTGGATTTGATTGAGGATCAGATGTTGACGAACATTCGAATTAGACCTCAGATGAGAGAGTTGATAGTAGAGCGTAAGAAAGAAGATGATCATCTGATGCAAATTAAGAAGAAAGCCGAGAAAGGTATAGTGACTATTGCTCTCTGATTAGATGATGATGGTGTGTTATATTATTAAGAGTGATTTTATATTCCAGATACTGCTGAGTTGAAGAATGAGTTGATGGTTGATGGCCTAAAAATGCAATGTGCAAGTGGACACAATCAAGTAGTATAAAACAGGAGTAAATTTTCCGAGTTGTCGATCCACAGGGACATAAGAATTAATTTTAGTTCGAATTCGATTAAATCTTGCAATAATTGATTTGGTTTACTAAATCTAATTAACTG
>CANYCX010345180.1:0-13615 GCA_948193385.1 Breynia disticha f. nivosa | reverse complement strand
CCATTTTCGGATTTTTGTATATTCCTCCAAAAATCATCATTTTCATGAACTTAAGCTATGTTTTACCATCAAATCTTGCTACTAACACTTAGTATACATACTAGGCTACCTAAAGAACCAATTTTTACATCATTTGGAGCTAAAATGAAGATTTTACAACCTTCCAAAGTTTGATACAATTTTCCTACGGGATTTTCACCAAAATTCAAGGAAACTTACCAAATAAAAGCTCCTTGATGATTCCTTAACCTCTTAGCTCCAAGAATTAACGAAGATTTGATGGATTTGAGCTTGAAAATGGATTGGAAAATGAAGAACAAAGGAAGAACTCATATGAAGGAGAAAGAGAAAAGAAAGAAAGGAGAAAAGAAAGGAAAAAGAAGAAGAGAAAGTAATTTTGGTGGAATGAGTCGGCAAAGTGGGTTAAGAAGGTATTGATTTTGACCTCAAGTCGTATCGGGTCCATTTCGCTTGGTAATTTATTTATACCCGATTTCAAACGGAAATCATAATCTAAAAATTTTTACTTATTTTTACTGTATTTATACGTATTTTCAGGATGTTACAGTGTGCATGTCTCAACACTTGTCTACCTATGTAGAGCATAACACACTCATATATCAGTTACACTCTCCGGTCACATTTACTTTGATTTGTTCTTAATACATTGAGTATATTATGAAATTGAGGTTTTTCTGACAATTATTCCATCTCCTATTAACGCATTATAGGTCTCAACCTATACTAAGCATTTCATATTGCTTCCATTTGCAAATTAATTGTTTTATGCGTATTTTGGGGTAACACGACCATTAGACACGACCTTGCCAGAGGTGGTGCCCCACACATTGGCTGGAAATGAGGGCGAGCTGTGTAGGTCACTTGAAGTTCATATACTATCTCATGGTCTTTTACACGGCCTTAGCACAGTTCGTGTAAAGATCCCTTGGAAGTTCTAATACAGACCATGGTGATTTACACGATCCTAACATGACCCATTTAAAAATCCTTGCAAGTTCCAACACATGTGATTTACACGATCCTAACGGGGCTCATGTACAACCTTAGCGTTAGTTGGTCAATTGTACTGACCATGGCATTTTACATTGCCTCAACACAGGCTATGTCTTAGCCCTATACATTACCATGCATCCACTTTTTCATTTAAACAACTTATCTAATATACCATTGCTATTTAATCAACCATCAACAACACAAGTTTCACAACCATCAATATAATTTTTGACTTCGAGATCATACAAACATTCACTCTTTTCAACGTCTATTAATTCTCATTAACACATAATTTCTCCAAACTTGAATGATGCAAGGTGTCAAACTTTCAAATACATGTATGTATGTATGTATGTATGTATGTATGTATGTATAATTTGTGTGCATCAACTATGAATGTTATGAATGCTAGTTCATACTCATTCAATATCTAATTTATACATTCATAATCGTATGTCATAGATGTCATGCTATGAATGCTAGCTCATGTGTACCCTTCGACATCTAACTAATATGTAAATGCATTCTTTGATGCCCCATTATGCAATTGTACCCCTTGGTACCTAATTCAATATAATAATAGATGAGTTATACTCACTCTTATTCGTTTATATTCTTTGGTACCCTATTTATCATAATCATATGTAGAGTAATAAAACTCACTCAAATTCATAATTTTATTGCACCCTAGGTTGCCCAAACTTGTTGTTCCACTTGGAAGCCCTAATCATTTTGTACCTTTAGGTACTAAATTCAACCATCAGTAGATGAGTAGGACCCACTCTATTAGATTACACCTATTGGCACCTAATATCATTCTATGCACCCTTTAGTGCTTTTAAATGCATATGCAACCTTCGGTACTCCAATTTACAATGACACAATCATAAAATATTAAACATCTATTTGAATTGTCATGCGTTCTCATAACTCATACGGATTTATAGCTATCAACCCGTTTATGAAATCAAACAAACAATTCATTTAGTACAAAATAAATCAATTTCATGCTCACTAAAGGAGATTAAATTCTCACAACAATCATTTAACAATAGCACCTTCATTAACATCATCACTAACAACTCATCAAACAAACAAATATAATCACAATTTATCGCAATATTACTTGTTAATAATCAACACTCATGCTAGATCATTCTTACCAATCATTTAGTTATCATAATTTATCATTTTCATATTCTTCTTATCTACATGTTGTTCAATTTCATCATTTAACACAATAATTCATTTTTTGCATCAACCATATATGTTTAACCATACAAGATACAATTGATAAATAGGTAAGTGTTGATGTACACATATCACCTAATACACAATAAAAATTATTTTCTATTAAATCAATTATCTTTACTATTAAAACCCTATACACACACCTTTAATTTCTTCCTTTCTTCTTTTCGTCAATTCTCCAACACTATTCTCACATCACTTAATAAAATACACTACAAAAATCACAACTTTATAACCCTCAACCTTCCATTGTAAATTCTAACACTTACCCAAATAAATTTCAACATGTTTTACATTAACATTTTCAAAACCTAACAAAAGTACTCACATTTTACTAACTAGACAATCACTTCTTACATGAGTTAGGTACTTCTTTAATTTGACACCTTCTTTGGGTGAAGGGTAGTGGTTTTCTAGTGGGAGATGTTGTGTAGGTCGTGTCTTTTGGTGTGTGGATTTTCTATTGAGTCCTAATAAGTTTTACACATCTATTTATATATACACTCGATGTTTTTACATAGAACATGCCCAGACAACACTACCGTGTCGTGGGGTCGTGATCTATATTCACGTCCTACATGGTTTGCAACACACTTCGTATTATAACCATGTATTTTCCATGCATCAAGACAAGGCCCCAGGAGATGATGGTTTCCATCCTGCCTTTTACCAGCGTTACTGGGATATCGTGGGCAACGACGTAACAACTTCTTGCTTGGACTGGTTGAATGCAGGACATCTCCCAATGGGAATTAATGACACCCTTCTAGTCTTAATTCCTAAGAAGAATCAACCTGAATCCTTGAATGACATGCGCCCCATAGCTCTGTGCAACGTCATCTACAAAATTGCTGCGAAGGTGCTCGCCAATAGATTGCGTACTGTGCTGCCAGAAGTTATTGGTGACTATCAAAGTGGTTTTGTTGCAGGTCGCCTAGTCACAGATAATGTTATAATTACAAATGAAGTCATCCACACCATTAAAGGCAGGAGATCTAGTTATCTTATGGCGGCACTAAAGATTGATATCTCGAAAGCATACTGTCCTGACAAAGTGCATTATTAGTTGTACTCAAGCCTCCGTAAAACCCAGAGCTAAAAGCATTCCTTCCAAATAATCCCATTCTAGCTACCGTGTCAAACTTGGTTTAGGTACCGTGTCAAACTTGGCCAACAAATCAGCGACTTTATTGTTCTAGAGTGTGGCTTAAGGCAAGGAGATCCAATCTCTCTGTACCTATTCATCATTGCTGCTGAAGGTCTTGCTACTCTAATTCAGAAAAATGAGGAGAGTGAATTGTATCATGGCTGTACTCACTCTGCTAGCACCCAGCGTTACTCATTTATTTTTTGCAGATGATGCGTTCCTCTTTTTTCGGGCCACAAAAGATGAGGTTCTGATGGTAAAAGAATTATTAGAAGTCTACCGAGTTGCCTCCGGGCAAGAGGTAAATTTCCTAAAATCCTCAATTATTTATGGTGGCAGTGTTAAAATGGAGCTAAAGTCAGAGTTTTCCTCGTTATTGGGGGTAGCTATGGAAGATGGTCCTTGCAAATATCTGGGCATACTAATTATGGTTGGTCACAAGAAGAAGTTGGCCTTCCAAGGAATCAAAGAAAAGCTGAAAAGTCGTATCTTATCCTGGAAAAGAAGAGGATTATCCAGAGCTGGCAAAGAAGTCTTGCTTAAGACTATCGCACAGGCACTTCCGACCTACATGATGAGTTTATATATTCTGCCGGACAGCACTTGCGATGAGTTGCATCGGATTATGAATTCTTATTGGTGGGGTGGAGGAGGCGACAGAGGAGGCTTAAGACGGTCCACTTGGGAGAAATTGTGCATCAATAAGAATTATGGAGGAATTGGCTTTAAGGATTTGAAGGACTTCAACAAAGCACTTGTTGCAAAACAAACATGGAGAATACTCAATTTTTCGAACAGTCTCATGGCTCGAATTATGAAAGCAAAGTATTTTTCGAGAGTTTCTTTCTTAAATGCCTCATTGGGAAAGTCCCCCAGCCTTATATGGAAGAGTATTTGGACAAGTAGCGAGGTGGTCCGGCAGCACTGTAGACACCACATTGGTTCTGGAGCTCAAACCCAAGTCTAGCTGGATCCTTGGCTACCTTGCCCCATGAGTGGTTTGGTGACTTCACAGCCTCCACAAGGATGTCGCCAAATGACAGTGGATCAATTAATTTCACAGGATTCAAGAACCTGGAATAGAGAGCTAGTGGAAGAACTTTTCAATGAGAGGGATGTGGCCTTAATTCTCTCAATTCCACTTAGCAGACAAGTTTTAGAAGATGGATGGGTTTGGTTTGGTTCTAAGCTGGGACCTTACACAGTAAAAGAGGGCAGTCAATAGTCTGGGAACTGAAACATCTTATCATGTGCTTGTTGAATGTCCTGTTGCTAGAGAAGTTTGGCTGAAGTTGGGATTGGGTTGGTTTCAAGACATATCAGCATGCTTTTTAAGATGGCTGGATACTTTCCTGAATGCTGCAAATCCAGATAAGTGGGAAGTTATTGCTGCTTGTTGTTGGAGTTTGTGGCACAACAGGAACGCAATAGTCTGGGAACACAATCATGGCAATGCAAACTCTATACTCTTCTGAGGCATCCATCTACAGCAGTCCTGGAGTAATGGCCTGCACCACTCAGTTGCAGACCCACTGCAGACAGAGGAGGCTCCTCTCGTGTGGACTAAACCAGACAATGATTGGTTATCTATCATTGTGGACGCAGCTACTTCTCTGAATTCAGGAGCTTGTTCAATGGTGCGACGAGATGTAGCTGGCTGCTTCTTGGGGGCGAGTGTAACAAATTATCCTCATCTCAAGGATCCAGCTCTACTCGAGGTTCTAGCGATATATGAAGCACTATCATAGATTAAAGCACATGATCGATCAAGAGTTGTTATTGAATCTAATTGTCTCGTAGCGGTGGAGGCTATCAACAAGAAAACTTTTATCGACTCCTACTTTGGTCTGCACCTTCAAGATTGCTAGAACTTATAATCAACTTTATCTTATGTAAATGTTGTTTTCATTCGACGAACTGCAAACATCCCAGCGCACACGCTTGTCCGTGAACTTGGGATGAACCCGGGTCGTCAAAATTGAGACTTCAATGCCCCTAGTTGTATTTTAGCCACTTTAGCTAATGACTTAATGAATTGATTCTGTGTTTTCGTCAAAACAAACTAACAAATAAATTCTATAAATTAAAAAAAAAATTATACCAAACAACAAAAATTAAAATTACATATAAACTTCACAAAATTTCGAAAAATTCACGGGCAAAAATAGTGTAAAACATCTTCAATTAAATTAATCCTCACCTAAGAATTCACCCAAACCAAAACGGTACTTCCACACACGTCTCCAACCAAAACATTTCCAAAATATTGCAACTTGAACCCACATGGCCCCACTTCTCACACTAACCCCATTTGCCACTGAGTTTCCACACCAACTCCCTCCGAGTTCTCCAAACGATCCCGTCTGAGTTAAGTATGTGCGAGTTTTTTAAGGTTTAACACAAGTGTTTGACTGGAAACAGTGTGAAGGTGGAGTTGAGTCAGAGACAGAATTAGATCTGAAAACAAGCAACGAAATTCTCTTTCAATTGTGGTCTTATCATCATATCATGATCTGAATTGACTAATCTCTCTGTCTCTCTCTCATACTTACTCAAAACACTCACTCTTTCTTATATTACTTATTATAAACCCCAACTTCAACTTTCCAACACCATCATGCCAAAACCTTTCTTTCACAAGCTTATTCTTCCTAATACTCTTCAAGATAAGAAATTGGTAATAACCCTTTTAAGGTCTCTCCTTTTTCTTCAATTATGTGCTGGTTTGGTGATTTTACAGTTTCTTGTTGGTTGGTTTTGGCTGTTAGCGTGTTTTTGTTTGCGGGCTTTGGTTAAAGATTATAGCTTTACAAATGAAGTGTGTATCAACCCCAGGAAAAAAATTTCATTTTTCTGTTGTTTATTTTGTTGATGAAAGCAATTATTAAATTGGGTTTTGTTGTTGTTGCTTTTTTTTTGTTTCAACAGTAATCGTTTTCTGATTATCTACTGTTTTTGTTTTAGTGCATGGAGTATGCAGCTTTGGTCAGTGTTTTGAAGCTATTAAGTTTGTGAAGTTTTCTTTTTTTTTTTTCCTCTATTACCGGTCCTTTTGTACAAGATAGTTCTAAGGTAGGTGATTGATAGGTTGATTGTGTTGTAGGTGATGATGGGGACAAGATAGTTCTACTGTAGGAGATTTCAAAATCGTTTGGTTGTTTGATCTCTGTTTCCTAGTCTGTTTTGTGATCTGTAACATTGCACTTAAACATACGTTGCACTTTGATAATGGAAGAAAAAAATTACTCCAATCACTGACTTAACATTAGTTGATTTTGCCATTTGAAGTTTGGACTTCGATGTTGGTAATGACCTTTGAATTTGGCGCTACAACATGTTTTATTTTGAGATCTGGAAATGACAGTGACGAACATTTTTGTTATTCAAATTTTTGAAGTTTTGCGTAATGCGTATTTAATTCTCTTAAGTTTTACATTTGAACAAGTTTGTGTTCTTGTTTCATATGTTTTATTAAGTTAAGTTTGCAGCAGTTTTGATATCTGATACTTGGGAAATTTCATCTTGATTTTGTTTGAAGAAGACCAAAAGATTGAAGCTGACTTGGGCTTGCTTACCTGCAGAGAATACCAGACAACTTTGTGAAGAAATTGGGAAATGACTTCCCTCCTTTTGTGAGACTTACTGTTCCTGGAGGTCCAGTGTGGCCAATTGGGTTAATAAAAGTGGAGGATAAATTCTGGTTTCATGATGGATGGCAGGAATTTGTAGAGCGGTATGCTGTCCGTGTTGGCTACTTTTTGGTTTTCAGATATGAAGGAAATGGTGTTTTCAATGTTCATATATTCAACTTATCCGCTTCTGAAATAAATTATCAATCCAATGCTGTTAGCGGGAGAAGATTTATTATGTTTGAGGACATGGAAGACGATGAAACGTTGGAAAACTTCAGCGCCTCCCGTTTTGATTATTTGAAGAGTAAGATTTCTGCAGAAAGACATCCTCCTAAAATTAACAAAGCGAATAGATTTCTTTTTCCAGTTTGTAAAATAAATAATTATATAGACTTTGCTGGTGTAGGGAATACAAACTTATCAACTGCTGTTAATATTTCACAAGTTGTGACTCAGTCTAAGCGAGAAGTAAGTTCTCAGCATTGTTCACTTGATTCAGAAAGCACTCCAGACGATGTAAAACATCCGATTCAAGAGGCACCGGTAAAGCAGCCTAAAAAGCGTGGAAGGAAAAAGATAAAAGTTGACTCAAGTGAGTTCTTTCAAAGCATGTTCACTTTTTCATCGTGTTGTGCCATTCCTTCGATGTCGAAACCTTAAGAATCTCATCTTTATTTCTTGCTGAAACTTCAGATGAGCAACCGTCATCTGGTCAAAATGAAGATGATTCCGAAATGCGCAATAGATTTTATGAAAGTGCTTCTGCTAGAAAGAGAACGGTGACATCTGAAGAAAGAGAAAGGGCAATTAATGCAGCCAAAGCATTTGAGCCTGTTAATCCTTTCTGCAGAGTTGTTCTGCGACCATCATATCTATATAGGGGTTGCATTATGGTGAGTCCTTCGGTATTATTTGCTATATCGTATTTTGAATAACTTACCGCTTATACAAGATCTGACATACATGGCTTCTCTGTGCAGTATTTGCCATCCTGTTTTGCTGAAAAACATTTAAACGGGGTTTCCGGATTCATTAAGCTGCAGTTTTCTAATGGAAAACAGTGGCCCGTTCGATGTCTCTATAGAGGAGGTAGAGCCAAATTAAGCCAGGGATGGTATGAATTCTCACTGGAGAACAATTTGGGGGAAGGAGATGTTTGCATTTTTGAGCTACTGAAATCAAGAGACATAGTGCTGAAAGTTACGGTATTTCGCGTTCTTGAAGACGGTGGACTTATGAACTTACCATAATAAGACGAAACGATGGCTGGTAACTTTCTGACTTGACGAACTTTGTCGCCTTTCTGGCCGCTTCTTTTGGTGTCGATACCCGTTTGATGTCCATAAGATTTGGGGAAAATTGATGAAACTTTCTTCTGTTGTGGTGTTTCAGTAGGAGTTTAGGACTGTAAATTATCGTCTAATCAAGTTGACTTGTGAAGTAGGAGAGATTCTAGGATGACTTGTGGTTGTTTGTTTTGAAGCTTTCTTCCATCTTACTCTCTCGTAACGTTCCAGTTTTCTGCTTGCATCTTTGTATATTTAGCGTAATTGATTTTTTTTTTATGGATAGTTCAGAAATTCCAGTAGGTTTGTGAGGTCATTTGCCGTAATATTACTCAGTTATGTTGATCTTAGTTCCTGCGTAAGCCATCGAAATGCGACATGTTTTGCAGCTTTTTTTGCAAATTCTTGTTTCTTTTAGAGTATAATAACTATTAAGTAGCCCTTAGGGCGTTCATTTTTTTCTTATTTGGTCTGAACTACGAAGTATTTTAGCCACCCCAGATTCAAGCCGGCAGGACCATAAGAGCGGGATGTCAATGTACAAATGAATGTCCACGTATATTTGCTCTTTTATATAAATACTTTTTTGCAGTTTAAGAAATATATAAATGTCTGTTTATAATTTTTATTCTTTAAAATTATCAAATTCGTTCAAATTATCAAGTTTTAAAAAATGTGCTTGATTTTTTGATGCAATTAAAGTCTTTCCTTTCCGATACAATTCTAACCAAACTAAATCATTTTTTAGTCTTTCTATATATGAACAATAATGAACAATAATAAACATTATAAACATATGTTCTTTTTATAGATCGTGTCGTTTGAATCTCCTTATTTTTAACAAATAGTTAGTTTTCTATTTGAATTGTAGATCCTATTTTTTAGCAAATAAATTTGATAATTAGTTATGAAGAGATATGAACAATATAGATATCTACTCTTTTTAAAACATGCCTGATTTTTTGCTTTAATTAATGTGTTTCCTTTCCGATAAAACTCTTACCAAACTAAATTACTTTTTACTCTCTTCATATATGAACAATAATGAACAATAAAAGCATCTGTTTTTTTATAAATCGTATCGTTTGAATCTACTCATTTCGTTGATAAGGTTGACACATTATATAATAACATATACGAATAGAAATTTACATTTTTGTTTTTAAATAAAATATATGACTTATAGTCAATTTGTTTGAACAATTTTAATTGTTCACATGTTATAATATTCATATATTGCGGTTTCAATATATCTTTCTCCATATTTAATTACTCTCGGTAATGCCTCCATGATCACTGCTTAAATTTTAAAAAAAATATCAACTCACAAATATAGTCATTTACCATTCAAATTAATTATACTCGCAAATAATTATAAACAAAATTATTATATTAAGATTAATAAACACTAATGAATATTAATGAATATGAAGATCATATTTTATAATGAACTATTGTTAACAATATAAAAACTATGAACTGAAAAATCAACATTAACTAAATTTTATTAATTTTTCAAGCAAATCGATTTTCTGCTTTATACGTATTCATAAAATGAACAAATATATATATAAATGAACTTTGTTTATTAACTATTTTGTTATAATTTTAATGTTATTTGTAATGAACAAATATCAACAAAAATGAACTTTGTTCATACTAATTTACACATATTTCTACAATTTTGATGGTTAAAATGTATATTTTTGCATTTCTTATAATGGACAACAATGTTTGTAAATATTGAAATATGGTAAAAATATTTTGTAAAATATATCACTATGTAAAACAAATAAATAGAAATTTGAACAAAAAAAATATTGTACTATGTTTAGATATATACGATTTTAGATTTACCTGATGAAATCTTGTCACTTGAAGATTGTGTTTTGGAGTTTTTTTAATGTTTGAACGTTTTGTGAATGTTCATTTTTGTAATATTTTAGCATCTCTTATGGCTTGTCAAATATTCAAAATTTTCAATTAATGAGCATTAGTGGACAACTTTCCCTTGAATTTAGGATTAAATATGTTTTTTAATTTAAATGGCAGTTACACGCTTGATTTGTTTCAAATTATGATAGTTGATAAACATAAAATTGAAAGGCATTCTTGTTATCATGAATTTAAATTTGGCCATTCACATAATAATGGAATTAAATAGTGTCATTTTTACAATTGAGGTAACATACACGAACATTTTGAATTAGTGGAATGTTATAGGTGATATTCCTATAATTTTTTGTTCAAGCATTTCTGAACGACAATATATCTTCTAATGACTTTGAGGATAAGAAGATGGTAATCCTTAGAACATCTTTAATCATAAATCTCCTCAAGAGATTTATGACAATGACACATCATCCTTTCATTAACTTTTTATTTTATTAACTCTTTCTTCGTTATTATAAATCTCTCATCCATATGTTTATATATAAAATTAGAGACGGTTTGGACAATTTTTCATAAATTCCTCAAAAGCTGCTATGTTCACTTTCACATGTTCACAATATTAAATTATTGACAGATTAATTGACAAATTTATTAATAATTCATTGAATTTAGTATATGTATAATGATGATTTTATTATTTATTAAATGAATAACACATTAATTGCTATTATAAATTTCAACAAATTTAATTTGAGTATAAAATGCTAAAATAGAATGCATTGAAAGTTATATTTATGTATGAAAGGATAATTTATTCCGCCCATGACGTTTGAATTGTTGAATAAATATAATTAAGTTAAGAGACTTAATTATGATTTATTTGATTGAATGATTAAATTAGAAACACTTTTGGTTTAGGAACTAAAGTGTAAATGTGTGTGGAAAGATACCTATTTACCAATAGGTACCTCCACTTCTATATAAGCCACAATTCCACCACATTTTTCTTTCTACTACCACATTCCTCTCTTCCACCAAAAAGGAAGAGGAGAGAAGAGACACCTCTCTTCTTCTAATTGAATAACCAACAGGTGGTTATTCTCTCGGTGATCGAATTTCCGGTGTAGGATCGGGTGCGAAACATTGTCTGTATCCCGACGCGATTGCGCCTGTGGATACCAGCGTACCCTCAACGAGGTATCGTATTCTTCCGTTGTGCATTGAACGAAATTCCAGGTGTGCGTTTTTTGTTCGTTTTATTTGTGTGCTTAATTAATTATATGTTAATTAATTAGTTAATTTATATATATATATATATGTTATATATGTTGTTCTTTCATTGGTATCAGAGACGAAAGGCTGTAGAATTTTAGAATTAATATTCTGAATTGTTGGGGGTACTGATGATGTCGATTTGATAGTTTTATTTTGCATAAATATCGTCGAAATTGCGCCGAAAAGCCTAGATCGGTACGAATCTGAAAATAAAATGTTGGAATTTGGCAAATCTGACCACACCATTGAACTCAGTAGGCCGAAAATAGTCAGAATATGTTTTTATTTTCTCTGGAACAGTGCCGTAAGGCGGCACGTGGAGTGCACGCGCCACCATGTACGACTGCCGCGAGTGGGAAACGCCTGGATCTTCTTCTACTGTTGCGAACGACAGACGCGCCTTTCGTTTGGTCTAGACGTCGCGTCGTTTGGAGAGCAAGACGGTTGAGCGGTCAGTTATTCGATGAAACGACGTGTCGTTTCGACATGAGCGACGAGTCGTTTGTTTCGACCCGCCCAGCGATCCGACTCGACCTGAAGACCCGACCCAAACCCGACCCGAATTCGGCAACCCGGTCCGCTCTCCTACCCATCTCCTCAACTCGCGCAACAGCCAACCACCGCGCGCCACGTGTCGCGTGTGTGGGTCCGCGACTGAACCACGCCCACGCGTGTTGCCAGATTGGTTCTACACGCGTGGTGGCACGTGGAGGAGGTGGGACTGTTCCCGGCGACCAAATTTTTCCAATTTTTGATAACTTTAATATTTATAATATTGTGGAATTTGTGGTATATTATTCGTAAATTTTTTAATTCAAGAAGTATTTATTTCATTTACAATTGATTAAAATTTAGTATTTTAATTAATTTAAATGTACCTATGGGTCAAATAAAATTTTAATAAAATTACAATATGTTTGTAAGAGGTATTAGAACTTTATTATATAATTTGTTTATATTTTTGACGTAATTCTATAGGAGTTATAGAATTATTAATTAAAATTGTGTATTTTAATTATTGTAAATGTATTAATTTGTCAAAATAAATTCTAATAAAGTTATATTGTGAATATAATGGGTATTAGAAATTTATTATGTAATTTGTTTACATAGTACAGAGTTATTTTATATTGGTTATAAATAACGTCGAATCATTATATGCTTGCGAAAGAGATCCGCAAGCGTAAAAAAAATTGAATTTCGAAATTCTTTTTCCGAAATCCTAAAATTCAGAAATAATTTTCTTGTTGGATTAATGATTTTATTGTTGATGTTATAATGTGTTTTAACAAAATCAACAATGAAATTCGAAAATTAATCTTAATAAGAAAATTTATTTCTTACTTTATGGTATGGTTTGACAACGTTATTGGAACTTGTAAAATGTATTTTCTCTGTGAAAATATTTTACAAAAGTTTGGTATTTGGAAAATTCCAGAAATGAGCAAAATAAAATGTAATATTGCGAAATTGGATGTGATCCAATGAATTACATTTTACGAATCATTGTATGATCTTAGTGATCAACATGGAAATAGTTGGGACGCGATATAATTGCGATACTAAGTTTGCGAAACTTAGAAGTAATTGCAGAATTATGTAAACGGGATTGTGACTTGTCGAAAATCAATAAATTAGTTTTAATGATTTGACAAGATTTAAGTAATAAGAAATTACTTATGCTAATTAAGTTAGTCTTAATTAGAATTTTAAAGGGTATGGCGATCGGACTTAAACTAAAATTTTATGGAGATTTTGAATATTTAGTATATTCATCGAGGTAAAATTTTAGTAAATCGAGAAAGGTTTAAGCAATGAGAATTACTTATAGTAATTAATGAGTATTAATTATGATTTCGATTTGAATGTTTTGGGTAATATAGAATTTTTCGCAAAGATTATACGTTAATTTTTTTTAAATTCTATTGCGAAGTTCATTGTGTGTGCATACGTTCTTGGTGGACGTAACCTATTGTGTAATAAGTTGACAATACCATTTGTTGGGTATTGACAAGACTTAATAAGAATTAAGTCGTATAATACCATTCGTTGGGTATTAGAATTTTAGTTCAATGTTCATTATTAATATTTAATAAGTTTAAATATTATTTGGACGT